>JAJMAH010000011.1:0-14306 GCA_030564925.1 Geotrichum aggregatum
CCGCACTTTACCTCAATGATGGCAAACCTTTTAGGGTAGTTCGCATAAGGTTTTCCCCTGGTACCATACAACCAGGTTTCCCTTAGCGTTGGGGCTCATTGCAGTCTCAGGGAGTATTCCGGCACCATCGACGCACTTGAACACAAACACGGCGAGTAAGCTGAATTGGTCTGTATCAGACAAAAACCTGAACTGTCCCTCTTCTTTAGGTATAAATAGTTATTACAGCTTGTGTAGTCTCATCATTTAGCCAGGACATTAAATTGATTTATTATTCTACATGATCGTTCATAGCCGTGAGTTCAATTTTTTATTCATTCATTTGAGTTGAGACTTATGCCTTTAGTTATTGGTCCTCCTGGCATTCTTGAACCATGATTTCTTCCAAAAATTCCTTTTGAGCAACATCGCTTTTCCTTGCAAGGATAGAGTTTCAACCTCGTTTTTTGACATCCTCGCTGCAACAGATTTTTGGGCAGTTCGCACAAGGTTTTTCCCTCATTCTATGACTCCGAGATTGTCCACTGCATCAAAACACAAACAAGGCAAACAACTATATGAAATGTCTTTCTTCAACTATTGTTTTTGTAGTAGTTTTCACATATAGCTATGACATTTGTCTTGAATATCCCGTAAAGGAATTTCGATCAAAATGTAGCATTGTCATCTTTACGTTCATTCAATGGAAGGCATTAATTCCAATTGAGACTACAAGATTAGCTGCCACGCGGGAATTTTTTGGTATATAAAGCAAGTATAAATAAGCGATATTCCATATCTGGTTAAGCATTTGCTAAAAAAAATTGAAAAGAACCGTGCTTGCAAGAGAAATTCTGATTAGACATCTCTCGTCGTCTATTTGCGGACCTTTTCCGTATCCTCATATAAAAACTTCCAGTCTTCAATTTCTTCGGCCATGCCTCTCAATTTGTCCTTCATGCCTAAAACCCCACATGACCCTAGCAATAGCCGAAGAGGTGGACTCTTGCAATGTCCAATCTATATAATTAGCAAATGTAAATTCTTCAAGCCTTGCACGTACCTCCCAAATGATAGCTGCTACTTTTATTGTGCTGGACGCCAGGATTTTGTCCAAGTGCTTTGCAAACTGTACTCCGTATTCTGCAGGAGTATCCTGGTACTCTTTTGATAATGGTTTCATAACAAAATGTGAAGATATGGGTGTAGTAGACAAATCAAAAATCCCAGTTCTATACATGTTAGTGATGTCCGAGTCATAGTGAAGGGTTGAACATACGGTCTAGCTACCCTCATTTTGTCTTCAATGTCTCCAGATTTTGCATATCCGGTTTCAATTATGGTTACCTTGCAGCCTAGGTGCTCAACTTCGATTGCGAAACTTTCTAAAAGACCTTCAGCAGCCCAACGAGTCGCACTATACGGACCAAATCCTGGAGCACCGAGAACTCCCATGGAAGACGTGAAGCTGATAATATGTCCAGGAGTCCCTGCTATGGGAACTGTAGAGTCTGTTTTTCCGTTGGCAGCTAGCTTTTCGTTAGAAGATCCCGACTCGGATCTAGCCGCAGTGGTCATATAAGGTATCACTGCTCTTAATGTGTGAAAAAGGCCCATGAAATTGACTTCAAATTGGCTCCGCACCTCTGAGTCGACCTGATCTTCGCACGCACCAACCACGCCGTATCCAAAGCAAGTAACTACTACATCAATCCTGCCGTATATTTTCAAACATCTCTGAACTGTTTCGTCAACGGAGGCTCTGATTCTCACATCGCACTCCACTCTATGACAAGAGTCCTTGAATTTAGTGCCAACGTACAAGAAGGGATCGGGACGTTTACGTTTCTTATCACTCGATGACGACCTCCGCCTTTTAGAATTGCTTCCGTCTGAGGATCCCTGAAGAGATCGCTTATTCACGTTCTCAGACAGTAGAGACTCGTAGCAACCATATCCTTGGAAAGGCCGAGTTCGAGTGTCATGCTGGGCACGGCTGGAGTTTGTGTCGCGATGCCCGTTTGCCCTCCTGTCTTCGTTTTCTAGTTCCTCTCGAAATATGTCGTCTTCGGGGTCGTACTCCTTGTCCAGTGCCGCGATCATGACCTTATCTCTTCTCCCAATTGCTAGTTTCGATATTTGCCTACCCAAAGCACCAGTTCCACCAAATATCAGCCATACCAAAGGCCGTACTTGATTATCACGATATGAATCTGCGGAGGTGGGCCCACAACTAGCTGGCAGCAGAGAGGTAGGGATTTCAGTCGCGACGCTCGCAGGCGTCAAACAGATTGTGTTGGTCATATTTATCGTGTGTTATTTTGAGGGAAGATCAAAGCGAAAGTGTTGAGAGGCGAAATTTCAAGATTCAAGAAATGAAAGGTGGGGTCGCACCTTAATTTCGAGAATTCTGGGTCGGAGGGTTAACGGAGGTGCTAAACAGAAACTTAGACAGGGTCTGGTAGAAGCTTTCTTTCGCATATTATGATACTTTTCCGTAAAAGAGATCTTAATAATAGTTGGAGTCAAATATTTTATGAGTGAAGCTCAAGCTTGTATTACTTTTTCGACAGTCATCAACAGCTATAGGAGATATCTACCTGTGACCCACTGGTAGGCCTGTGGCAGATGCCACTTGACTTTTAAAGCTACCTCTCAATCTCCCACATATCAAACTAAAAGTGCCCTTCCTTCTAGGTCTGCTACAACTGCCTCCAGTGGGTACTATACTGAGCCACTGTATCTGCTCTGCCAATCCTATCAACTGAGCATGTTCTCACAGCTACATGACTCTCCTTGTCTACTTCTATTCCATGTCAGGGCAAGGCTATGGCACGTGATCATTTTGATCGGTTCGATCAATCGCTTCAATTTTTTAAGGAATCGTGGTTTAACCCAAACGAAACGCAGAACTCTTTAAAAAAGAAGCTTTTGATCAGAGGAGTGAGACGACATTCCATACACCAGGCTACTCAGGCTTGCAAAGCTATGCATTCAGAATCTTCTTTGTCGCTCGTTTTTCGTTGTCTTTGATTCTGATTCAACCCTTGACTCGGCCAAAAGTTCGCAAGGCCAAGCGTTTATTTCAGGTACAGTGATCCAACAATGGAAGACAGACTAAAAGACAGTTTTATTGAAGCCGGTATTTCACTGAACGATGTAGAAAAAGACGTTTCTTTTCTTACAACCAACGGGGTCATATCAGATATACCTGCCCCTCCACGGATAGAAGCCTATGATCAACCAATAGGAATCAATGAAGCATTCGATGGGGCTAGCGAACTCGCTACGGAAGCATTTCCTGCGTTCAGCTCTTCAATGGATGAGGAGAACTTATTCACGCCAGATCAAGGGACATTGAAGGACGAAGCAGAATTCAGCAGTCATACTGGAGATTCAAAGCCGTTCGGTCCGATTAATAGTGGAAATACTAGAGTATTGGCACCCAAAGATGGACAGCAAGGTTATATACCTGAACCCAACAAGCCCACATTACCTAGACGCCAACGAGGAAACAGCAATGATCGGTCTCGAATGAGAGCTGAAGAAATATGTCATGATAACTTTATCTTTGTTCCCAAGTTCGAATATCAGTACTCTCAATGTAGCGATATGAAGTCCGAAATTGAGGAATGGTTTCTCTACGAAGACAATGACATTTTCAGCAATTTCAAACTGCAATACGTCAATTGTCATTCCACCGGTAAGTATTTTAGACATCTTTACGGCGTGCCAAACTAACTCAACAGGCTGGGTGTATTTATCTCGCGAAGAAAAAGAGTCTCTTCTTTCAGGTCATATCCACCGACTTCGGTCTTCGGATGATGTCACACGCAGGAGCTCAGTTGCATGTATTGCTTATATTGCTTTGGGAGGCTATGGAAATGTTCTTTCTACACCAGATCACATTAACCAAATCAAATGCAATACAAGATTTTTATGGGAACACGGCGCTATCAGTTCACTCTATCAGCTGCTAATTGAATTAATCAATAAGAAAGTCCCGGAAACTCTCTTCAGCTTTAGTGAACCCTCTAATGACACACCGGGTTATTCTCACCATATATCAGGAAACCTAGACGATGAGCTCATGAACACGCTCACAATTCTTTACGTTATGATGGAAAATTTGAGAAACGAGCCCGACTTTGCGAAAGATATAGATGCTCTAGACCCTCCCCTGCTGCAGTTCTTTATCTGTGCAATTGGGCGACTTCGGTGGGGTGTCTCTGGAGATTTGCCCCTTCGAAATATGTTTCTCTTTTTTTGGAAAGCCTTGTTATGCTTATTTGGAGACTCTACTCAGATGGAAAAAACCAAGAAATACATGCGCCAAAAGTATAACTTACCTGACCAGGCCGATACCGATGAGATTACTGCCTCCCCGTTAGACTATCATGCATTCCGCCAAGACATAATATCCAGATATCCAGCTTATATCCCTCCCTCCTCGACCCTACCAGACATTTTTGAAAACTCCCAAAGTATGGCTCATTACATCGAAATTCCTCGACCAGTTCACGCTCAAACGTCTAATAATGCGCTACCCATCCCTACTGTTCACATTGCGACGCCAGCCCCTTCTCCGCCAGCTTCGCCAGCTATAGCAGCTGGCCAAAAACTGAAAAAATCAGTATTCATGACCAACCAAAGTTTCCCCTTTATTCATCCCACCGACGACAGTGTTCCTCAAAGCATTATAGAAGCGAGTGAGCTGTTTGCTGTGAGAGTTCGTACTACGCCGGAGATGGTCCAGCTTTGGGAAGAACGAGACCGCTTCATGCAACAGGAACGAGGTTGGATCGCTGCTACCAATGAGAAACAGCCCGACATAAAATCCAAAAATCAGAGTGCTGAAGCAATTGTGCTTGATCGGATTGAAAAACTTTATATTGGAACAATCTCTCAACTCAATTCATTTATCCTAGTTGTTCTCAAATTCATTCTGACTAGTATAAGCTTTACCTCTTCCGAGGGCCATATTGACACTTATTATCTGCAGCATCAAGGTACAAATATTTCTGAACGTGCCAAAGAAATCAGCTTGAAGGCGGTCTCATCCGTGCTTGACCTTTTAACTTCATGGTACAAGATTTCCCATGTGGTAAAATTCGAGTATCTGAGCACTCTACTGTTCGACTCTCGGTATTATCTTCTTGTTTTCAAGTATTTTTACTTGCACAATCCACTAGATAGTGCGTTACAGATCACAGATAATCCAAAGCATGGCTTCTTTTATTTTGCTAGCCATTTCTCAGACAACTGGGACAGCGCCAATCCCCCGCTCACAGTGCCTCCAGCTTCCATGTCGCCGGGAGAAGCTCAATTTTGTGAAGACATTAAAGTGTTTTCTAATCGATATTTCTACACCACAATCAATTTGGTGCGAGTACTTCGCCGAATCATTACGGGTAAAACTCAAAGAATAATAATTGTGGCCGAGCTGCCCCCAATGACACTCAGAAAATCGCTGAGCATTTATCAAAAAGACGTTTGGGAAATTGTGCTAGAGATATTTAAAGAGCAAGTTCCTTTCAGTGGTCGCAAATGGAAGTACAACAATATGAACCTGGTCTCTGCTATATACATGCATTGCAAGACCAAACTACGAGATGACTGGCTAGTCGGGGGGGATGTCAATCAGGAGGTCGACGATGCTCATTCTCAAGAAATAGCTATCCGGGCGCTGGTACAGTTTTACAATGACCGCATTCGTAATGAAGCAATCGAAGCTACGCCTACTCCTGAACCTGACTTTTTTGCATTGGAGCTAGAATCCTTGTCTCTCAATGCTTCCATACCATGATCCTCTATTTTATTATTGTCGTTTTACGTGTTGTATGTTTTGTCTTAATAGTGTAAATCTAAATATTACCATGTTGACCATGAACGCGAAAATTGCGCGCCAAGTCATTTTAATTTTGTGAATTTTCTTGGGATCAAGCAAAGCTGCCACCCACAAGTCCTTCCGCCAACCGTCAACATGAGCAGTAACCCACAGCAATATAGCGAAACATGGCTGGAACGCGTGCTAGACCGATTGATTGATAATGCTATTGGAGCCGACGTTGTTGAAGAAGACAAAGACGTTCTTCTAGAGGAGCTCTGGGAACTTGTTACAAGGTGTGTGGAAAAGCTCACCATTCTGATATTGCTAACTGGATATGTAGTGAAACTATCGACCGTCCGCGAGACCACTCAGACCTGAAATATATAACCGATGCTCTGTTCAATGAAAGTAAGGCTATGTTTTTGCTTCAACTTTTGATTTATAGCTTTTGTGTTCTAATACAAGCAGTTCAGCGAGAAAAGCCAGAACTGGCTGTGCACTTTATGAATACAGCTGCAAAATTGGACCAAGATGAGACTGGCTTGCGACATCCTGCCGAAGCGCTGCACTTTCTTAGCATGCTAGCGGGAACGGGACGAACCTTAGACGATCACGAATTTGCACAACCGTACCTACGAAATATGGCTGGTGGGCGCTCCTCAACAGCTACAAACGCGTCGGGCTCTAGTAAATTTCGATACTCTGGGTTATACAATATTCCAGAAGAGTTTCGAACAAGGGAAGGAACCTCCCAAGAGCAAGATGAGCTTTTAGATACAGAAATGGGCGACTCTTCCGAGAATCGGGATGCCAGCCAAATGAGCTTGGGCGAAATTCTTATGCGAACAAATCGTCATCAAGGTACGACTCAATATTTTCACAGTAGAAATGTTCTAACTTTGTTTCTGATAGGTCCTTCAGATGATCTTATGCTAGCCGAACTGCCATATACGCTTCAAGGCATAACCACACAGGTGTTTCCATGGACCAATTCATCATCCGAAAGAGGTCGCTCAGTTATAACACTTGGAATCCCTGATACCCTTCCATGGCCCAAAATCGGGTTGGTCAATCAGCTACTAGAACCTGCTTTACTATACAAAGGCATCAAAACACAAATTCAAAATCGAGAATCTAGTAGTAAGAACCCGGGAGAGAAGTCAGTAGGACTAGTTGAGCAAGCTCTTCATAGTGCTGTCGAAGAAGAACTCCAGGGTTATCTCACACTGGTAGGAGTGATAGAGAGTGAGGTTAGGCGTCAGCAACAAGAGTCGGCAGACACGTTAGGTCCAAAACGAATCACAATTCGGCGGTGTATAATTCTACTTCAAGAGGCAGCCCTAGGACTACGCTTGATACATTCCATAATAGAGGAGCGTGAAGGGCTTGTTGGTGGTCAAATTCTATCGCTGATGCACGGCTACACCTACAATGGCGACGAGATGGTCTCAAAATTTGCACGCCGCCTACTTCCCAAAATCTCCACACCGTTCTACAACGTGCTAAATCAATGGATTGGCTGCGGGCAGCTAATTGACCCGCATGACGAATTCTTTGTGCGGCCTGGTAACGAAGAATCAATGTGGGAAGACAGATTTTTACTGGAGTACAGTAAAGTTCCGAGCTACATGGGCCGCGAGGTTGCTGAAAAGGTTTTTCAGATCGGCAAAACGTTGTATTTTGTGAGAGTAGCGTGCGATGACCAAGACTGGGTCGAGGAACGGCAAGCGGCTGCAATAGCAGCAATGAAAGGCAAGGTCAATGGGGACAGCAGCTTTAGCTCTGAAACTGAAGAGCTAGAAAAAAAGGTAGGCGACGCGTACGTTGAAGTTGTCAAACACTTGAACGAAATTCTCCGAAGTCGATTTGGACTAGACGCGCATTTGAAAGGCCTGAAAGATTATTTATTATTAGGGAAAGGTGATTTTGTTCAACTACTTGTGGAAAGCGTTGCCCCAAGTTTAGACAAACCAGCCGTTCAGCTGTTTCGGCACCACCTCACTGCTACTTTGGAAACTGCAATCCGCGGTTCTAATGCTCAATACGATAGCGATGATGTGCTTCGAAGTCTGGACGCGCGGATGCTCGAATTAGGGCATGGAGATGTTGGATGGGACGTGTTTACACTAGATTACCGCGTAGAACAGCCATTGGACACGGTGATCTTGGATCGTGTGTCCATGACAGAATATCTGCGGGTATTCAACTTTTTATGGCGGATCAAGCGGGTGTCCTATGCATTGAATCGGACATGGCGACGGATGGCGACTTCAGAACGGGCAGGAATGCTAGAGGTGAAATTACCAAAAAATTACTATGCCGAAGGAGAGGTGGATGAAAAAGTATGGGCGCAGATGAGCACGATAGTCAGACATGTTGAAGGACACTGGAAGCTCGTGCGAGTTGTTTGTGGAGAGATGCTGCATTTTATCGGGGAGCTCCAGTACTATATTAATTA
Source organism: Geotrichum aggregatum (assembly GCA_030564925.1). Classification (NCBI taxonomy): domain Eukaryota; kingdom Fungi; phylum Ascomycota; class Dipodascomycetes; order Dipodascales; family Dipodascaceae; genus Geotrichum; species Geotrichum aggregatum. The sequence continues at coordinate 8,268 of JAJMAH010000011.1, forward strand.
CGAGGTCGTGGAAATGTCGTGGGTACAGTTACAACGCGATCTCAATGGAACTAGCTCAGACACTGCAAGCAAGACAGTATACCCGGACGCCAATTATGGCGATGCCCCAACAGCTTCTATTTTAAGTGTTGATGAGATTATTGGTGCACACAAGCGATACCTTAAGCAGATCACCTACAAAGGTCTTCTTGGGGGCGGCGATGAACTGATGGGTGAGCTGCATGAAACCCTTAAAGTCATTCTTGCATTCAGAACCTGTGTGGACGGGCTTCACGACGTCACAACTCGTCTCGGACTTGAACTGGCTGTGACCACATCAGGTGGAGCGAGTTCTGCTCGTGCAGGTTTTGCGCAGGACGAAAAGCGAGCGCAGAATATAGGTTCAATGGTCAAGGATTTGAAAAGCAAGTTTGAAGAGAGCGTGGAGCGCTTGGTGGAGCAGTTGGGTGTTCAAGAAGATGGCGAAATGCGATTCCTAGGAGTGCGGCTGGATTTTAATGGGTTTTACTCGAGGTTGAGTGAAAAGTCAAATAAGTCTTGAGTCATACAAATTTGAAATTTAGACTAGGACTTTACCAAGTGAACATTGCATAATGTTGTGAAAGAAATGTTTGTGCTCCTTCTTTTTCTTGGATGTGAAATAATAGTTGCTTGCTTCATCAGGAGCAAGAATGCAATATGTCTACACATGTTTACAAAAAAGAGTTAAACGAGGCTCAAGCAAGTGTAGTGTTGAAAATAGGAACTATGGTCTTGTGGAGTCAAGAGAAGAAGCTTTCAAGTCAGTGAGCATCTGCGCCTCCAATTCTTTGCGAGTAAGGATAGCATGAGTCGTTACGGATTCAGTAATCTGAGGCATTTCCGTAGATGCAGCTGGTGATTCCTGATGAGAAGTCGTGATGGGGGTTACGGTCGTTGTTATTGATGTAGATTCGTTTTCAGTTGGCAGTTCTCGAGAAGAAGAGATTGGGCTCTCACATCTAGCACAAGTGTTTTCGTCCCCTCTCTCTTTTGGTTGTTCAAGGTTTTCAAGTATGGTATCGTCAAGCGTAGCGGGAGTGGGGGAAGCTTTAGGAATGCTAGGTTTGTAAGAGCTAAATCCACCAGACACCATCTCAATTTTCAAACGGTCCCGATCTCGAGAGATTCCCAGGTACGTGCTGTTGCCGCCTTTGCTTATACTTGGCGCAGAAGCGTCAAGGTTGCTCGCTCTGTTTTGGAACACCAATCTAAGATCTCCATACAGATAATAGCGCCCTTTTGAGGGCGAAGCAACTTGGAATTGTACGGCTTGGAATAGTGTTTTACCACCGGAGCTTTTGTCTTGCAAGTAAATCTTTTGTCGGAAGAACGTCTTGTGTGCCGGATTCAAGTCAGATAAGTTGTATGGGACGAGAAAAAGCTTGATAGCTGTTTTTTGCAAGTTGGAAATGATTATTTGGATCTGGCCCTTTCGAGGAATTCTATAGCCAGGAAACTTTGGCGACCCGTTCTGTACATCAGAAGCTGACTTGCTTGCTCGCTTCTTTTCATAATACTCTGTTAAATCGATTACGCCGACGTACGGGCTCCCCGGTCCTGGCTTGCCAGTTTCATGAAGATCATAATCATAAAATGCAGCATTAAAGCTTGTAGACAAGTGTTTAGGGAACTTTAGTTTGGCTGGGCACTTATCGCCTGAGCCTAAAGCTCCAAGTTTTATGTGAAAAGAGACTGGTTGAGAGCTTGGAGAAGACATTCTTCCTGACAACAGACTCTCCTCATATGAGCCGACTAAAGGCTCTTCATGGGAAGGGTCATAAGAGGTTCTTCGCTTTGATAGTACTTTACTTTGTAGGGGTGATCTACTAGGCCCGAGCGGACTAGAGTTCATGATATCATCTCGGCATGCTGGGCATACCTGGAAGCCAAGGCGAAAATGCGATTCCTGCTTCGAATCATCGATTGTGAGCTCTGAGAGTTTTGTTGCAATTTTGCCATCGCTGTCTTTATCACTGCTGTTATCGCTAGAGTAGGCCGATTCCGAGAAGCACAAGCTGGATCTGCGTCTTGCTCGACGCTGCTTATCAGCAAAAGCTAGAGACGGGTTTTTGTTCCAAGGCAAGTGCGGAGGGGACTTAACAGCATCTGTAGGAGCGAAGGAAGCAACGGGAGATTGGAGGTTCCTTTGCGGGGCCAAATCAATGTTGCTATCTATCGCAATCTTAGATTTCGGTGAAGCATTTGGGGGCTCTTGCCGCTTATATTGGCCCGAGTCGTCACTTGGCTGGTACAGTCCAGGCATGTTGAAATAATTGCAGTTGCAGTTATGAGAATAAATAAAAAAGAGAATGAACAGGCTAGCAAATGCTTAAAGAGTCCAGAAGATGTGACTCTTGGTATATGAATCACGAGCTCATGGAGGGTTAGGACAGTCCAAGCCGTTTGATCAGAACTGGACAAAACTATAAAATGAAAGTTTCTCTAGGCGCTGATTGTAGTAGCTTGGAGTAGCTGGTAGGGACGTGTGAAATACTAAAAGTAAATATTAAAAGTGATGACTATCTGACTGGTAGCAAAGACTAGAAATGTGGATTATAAAGATGCGTCTATCAAAGTGGCATTGATGAAAAAGTTGGGGTGTCTCAGTCACAAGTCGCAGATAGATTTGGTATTTACTGACCATGCTGGAACTTATACCACCTTGGCCCACCCAAGTACAAATTAAAATTACGACTACCAAGAGTAGATCTACTAATGTAAATTACGCTTCAATAACCGTTTGAGATGTGAGTGCTAACCGTTTATTGCTTGTATACATGTTTCGTAAAATAAGAGGTGGAAGAGACAATATGCAAGAAACAATTTACTCGGTCTTGGTGCCAGCCTTCTTGGCGATGAAAGCCTTTCTGTCATCATCAAGCTTCAGCTTGGTGATAACAACGTTTGAGGGGTGAATGTTGATGGGGACAGAGGCGCCGCTGGACTTCTCCTTGACAACCTTCTCGACCTGGACGGAGAATTTCAATCTATAGACCTGGCCGATCTTGCCTTCCCGGCCCTTGTAAGAGCCACGGACAACAACAACCTCATCTTCCTTGCGGATAGGGAGAGAACGAATGTTGTACTCCTTTCTCAAAGCAGCAGAGAGAGGAGCAGACATGATGGTCCGTCTAACGGAAGAAGGAGCAGTGAAGTGAGCCTTGCGGGACTTGCTGCGAGAGCTGGAGACGTCTATTTATATTAGCACGTTTGTCGTTTGGCAGCAGTCCAATTACATACCTTTGGAAACCTTGACCATTGTGAATACGTTTATATGTCGACGGTGAGCTTGGTTGTCGGGAAGTCGAAATAATTCTCGTCGTAGAAGAAAGAGAGAAGCGAAAAAAATTCCGTAGGCACTCGCCAGTGAAATTTTTGAGACTATGGAGCTTGGGACGTGGGCATGTATGATTTATAAGAGCTATGTCAGCTAGGTAGAGTGTCTGAGTAATGTACTGTTATATTTTAGTGCTGAATTTTACTTATTTTAGCCCAAATAAGACAATGCAAGTCACATATATGTGTCAAAGGCTGGTAATCACTTGTCAGCAAAAAATATAGTGACTAATATACACGCATGAGACGTACCCATGGTAACCGCTCGATCTGAAAACCCACATGTGCACATCAAAATTACACCAGGCATGTGAGCCTTAAACTTTCTGACACTGGGCCTTAATTGTTCAGAATTATCCATATTAGGCCTGACCCTCCCCTTTACTTCGTCCCTAACTTTACTTCTACTTCACCAGCTTCTGTTTCAACGAACGACACCTGGCACTTTGAAACCTCATACCTGAAACCCACAACACCAGCATGCGACAAGCTCACAGCTTGCGATCATTTGCGTAGAGAGAATAGTACATAAAGAACCATGAGCCATTCGTCCTCGTCGTCGAGTTCGTATCCTTCTATTCTATCCCCATCGTCTTCAACCCTGTCGGTATCTACTTCAATAATGGCGACCCCTACAAAGCCAGGTTTACTGCCGCCACTGAAAGACCGCCCGACCTCGCGGCTTTCGTACCATTCCACACATTCATCGTCTACAATATCCGACTCGGATCTTGCTGGTGCAATCAACCTTTCGCCCATTGCCAACTTGGAGCACCCCCCGAATTACCGGCCCAACCCTTCGACATTTGGGCAGCTCCGACAAGAGCTGGATCTAGAACAAATGGAAAACGAATCACTACACCGTCAACTACAAGAGTATCGCAAGAAGCTTGACTCGGCATTAGAACTCCAAGTCCAATTAGAAATGGACGTTGTGCAATTGGCGAAGAAAGTCGGGATGCTGGAAGTTCAAGTCACTGACTTGCGCAAGACCAATCACCAGCTAGAATCAGACCTTTCACAAGAACAAATGACCAACATGAATGAAAAACTTCAACATCAAGCAATGGCTAAAAAAGAAGCCGAGTCAGGGAAGATTGTTTCGCAGCTACGGTCGGAAGTGTCAAAGCTGAAACACTCTCTTGAAGAGCAACAACTGCATGAAGCATCATTACTGTCATCGCTTGCCCCGCCATCATTTCCAACACACACGCTACTCGCACCACCACATATTCACCACCGACGAAGTGGCTCCATAGCCAGCACAACTTCTGTCAGCAGCCAAAAATCCGAGGCTAGCAGAGAGCGCCCTACTATAGACAAACTGAAGGGCGAGCTTGACATGGTTCAACAACAGACTGAAATAATGTCTAGAGAATACGTCATGCGACATCATCAGATAGAGAAGGAGTTACACGAAACAAAACAACTGGTCAACCGACTAATAGAAGAAAACGAAGGTTTCCAGATTCAACTTGCAGAGCGAATAATTGTTGAGGACGAGGAAGAAAACGAAAACCGGCCACTGAGGCTGATAATCGAGCGGCTAGTCACGAGACTGCTAGACTTTAGAGACTTTGAGAAGTACGTTGACGTTGATGCGGAGTCCATTACGAATTTCCGTAAGCGCATGGTCAAAGTAAGCCGTCGCGCTGTGGCACAAAAGGAAGTGGAACGTATAAGTGTGGTTCGGAATCCTCAAACCTGGGCGAGTCTTATATTTGGGGAAGCAGAGTCTTCCGCTTCTACCTCAGCATCTATTGAAACGGTTTCGACGCCCGCGACGTCGCTGTCCAGCTTGTTACAGCTTCCGCCTGAGCTGAAACGGCCCCAAATGGAAGGCCAAACAAAACTACGCCCACTTGCAATGGCCAGCAGTATTGCGGCGGTTCAAGAGGTGCGGCCGTGGTTTGGGCCCATTGGGTTGTCTTGAGTCCTGACAGTCTAGTAGTACTGCTCTTCAGTACTAGATGTTAGGCAGTAAATTCTGAGGCAATCCTAAGATACCCCATATTTTCATGATTAGAAAACGACAGCTTTGGTTGTAGCTGTATTTAGAATGGTTTCGCTTTTTAACTTTTGAATTTGCGATTATTGATAGGGAATAAATCAATACCAAGTTTTTCCATGCACGCGTCTCGATATTCCTGAGCAATTCAATTTTTTTTTTTTGTTTCCATCAATATTGAAGTCTCAAGACCTTTACAATCTGATCGCGTTAGTGGTGTTTCTTGTTTTTTTTTTGTTTTTTCTTCTGCCTTTTCTTTAGTATGCTTATTCTCGTTAACATGAAGGAATTTTCCATTTCATGGTTACTTTTCATTTGGTCCTTTTTATTTTCTATTCAAATGATCACCATCAGGCAGATTCTTTACTGTAACAATTACCTAACAATCCTCTTTAAAATATCCCAAAACTTTTTTTTATTTTTTCTCTATCTTATAAAGTCTCCTTTTTTTCGTCCTTCTAGTCTTTCAAAGTTGCTCTTGCCCCCTTTTTTCCTTTACATGTATGTTTTATGAAATTCAGTTTTTTTGTTTTTCAAATGGTCGGGCCGTGATTGTCGGGCCGACTTGACGTTGTCAAGCGCTACGGGAGCCCTACCTGGTCGACTTACCACAACACGTTTAGACTGTCGGCTGGTACCAGTGTTTGATATGTTGGTTCAGGGATACAGCATAA
>JAJMAH010000011.1:14406-65745 GCA_030564925.1 Geotrichum aggregatum
GGATTTTTCCTTATTTTCTTGGTTTTATTTTTTTAATTTTTGTTTCAAGAAATGAGCTCAAATATATTTGGACCCTGGGAAGCCCTACTACTACTACTACTACTACTACTACTACTACTACTACTACTACTACTACTACTACCACTATCGACTTCTGAATCCGTGGTACACCTATGAATCAAAGAGAGAAAATATAATCTTCTTGAACGAGGGTCAATAAGTTTATAAAAAAACAAAACAAAACAAAAAAAACACCGAAATACAGTACATATTAGAGACCACAACGTGTCTATAGCTTTGAGGTAAAATACAACAACTACAAACGAAAAAAAAATGGTCCAGTTTACCAGTCAAGAGACTGCAAAGACTTCAAAGTAAAGGAGCCGTCAAAGTAAAGGAGTTCGCCCCTCCCCCCAAAGTCAAAGATTCCTAAATTCCCAAAAAAATATAAAAAAAAAGAGAAGTAGACCCATATATCGAATCTAAACATTAGACCATTAACCAAACCAAACCAAACCAAGAAACTCTACCTCATGTATATCTACACATCCATGAAAGATGGTCGATCGATACCCCCGATCGCAGTTCGTATCTCGATTAAAGCAGACCCGCCTTTAAGAAAAGAACCCTTTTTCTATATAAGATACAAAAGCACTAGCTCATGAGTTGGGCCCTTCAAAATTAAGGCTTACGCGCTCTTATATTCAATCACTCGATCACTCAATGGCTCTATCTCTTCATCAACTCTCTACGGCAAAATCCAAAAATATATATAGCGCCTAAAGTTGCGGTTAGTTGGGTTTATTTTTGGTTTTTTTATTTTTTTAATGTGGAAAATAATATGCATAAATGCATGCACATGTGCTAGTCTCAATGTAGTAATTACAAAATCCAAATCAATTAATAAAAGCTGTTTATTTTGTCTACCGGTCGTTAGCCTTCTCTTTTTTTTTTTCTTTTCCTTTTCATGTTCTCTTGGTTGATCTTTTTTGCGAAAGGCCCTTCCTCTACGCTACATCATGCAAAGATTCATCAACATCAGTCAACATACATCCTCTCACTCTCAAACATAGCTCTCAGTATCAGCCAACTCCATGCTCACACTCTTATAAACTTCATATACTCGATATATTTAACTTTGATATATACAGATACAACAAAACTCATCAATAAACAAAAAAGAAAGCAACAAAAGATAAAAACTTGAACAAAATCAACATCAAACTAAACAATCAGTAATCACATTTCAGGTTTGGGAAGTGGCTCCGTCAGAATATAACTTGGAGCAAAGGGGTTGCCATTTGATTCTTGCTGTTGCTGTTGCTGTTGCTGTTGCTGCTGCTGTTGCTGCTGCTGCTGAGGGTATTGACTGAACTGGGCGTCGTAGTACATAGAAGTGGTCGGCGTTTGGGATGAAAGAGGTGATGCACTATTTTGGTTTGAAGCATGAGCCGAAAGGTTTGTATTGCTCGAAGTTGTGTTAGTAGTGCCAAGTAGTGTGGCAGTCGTTGAAGGGAACAGCGACGAAATAGAATGCCGCTGGGCGGAGTTGGGGTCCGATATCTGGGTTAAATCGTTGTCAGAGTGACCAAGCATGCCGCTGCTACCAGAGAATGCCCCGATAGTTTCTGATGACCCACCTGTGCCCGGAAGCTGAATTGGCGCCGACGATGATGGAGGAGCTGGGAGCGGCTGCTGCTGATACATCTGCTGCTGTTGTTGCTGCTGCTGTTGCTGTAGGTTTTGAAACATATACTGTTGGCGCTGCAGCATCTCTTGCTGCCACTGCAGTTGCTGAATTTGCTGCTGGAGTTGAGCACTACCAATTATAGAAGGCCGCGCACCGATTTGCGTACCTGTTGCTCCATTGCTTGCCGGTGGCGGTGACGTAGGAAGAGGTGGCAGACTGGGCAGGGCCATTGGGAGTCGACCGGAGCCCTCGCTAAGCAATGCTAGCTGTGAGTTCGGCGTGGGCATACGCATGGTGTTGGAAGAGGACCGGCCTGAGGCATCGCCAACATCTGGCGAAGACATGCCCATGTGATTAGCCTGATAATGAGAGTGGAGAACGTCGAGTTCTACAGAACCGTCCTGGGTCTGCTGGTGTGAATTTTGCATGGAAATAGACTTGGCTCTGCCAAGGTTACTTCGTGGAACTTTGTTGCCAATTGCAGCAACAGGAGGGAAATCAATGTAGGAGTTCTCACTCATGTGGTATCTTGCCTCGAGATCGAGTCCGTCATCGTCGTCATCGCTCATTTCGTGAGGGTGCATGATTTCAGTTGTTTCTTCGTGTCCACGTAGCGCTGTTTTGCTAGCTGAAACGGACAAAGTAGGCGATTGTCCAGGTATGGAGTATGAAGACAAGGACTTTTCATGAAGATTCGGGTTCGTAGACATCATCATCATGTTGTGGTGGTGTCTTGCTCTATCTTCATAGTGTTCGAGACCCATAAAGGCACCAGGCCCTGAGTCTGAACCACTATCCATGCTATGATGGTGCATGCGGTCAAGGTTGTCAACATCTGATATCTGAGATCCTCTTTTCTGGACGACGCCCGTTTTCTTGAGTCGAAGCAGCACTTTTAGGGCAGGCAAACAAGCTACAATCATGGCGGTACAACACTCCACAGCTGACAAAATGCCTCCCATGGTGACTTCACCAGAAATGCCTGAGATAACCGCACGAGCAACGAAAACCATCATCGTGACAATACCCAAGGAAAAAGTAGCAATGAGACCAATGAATTGGGCCCTAGGTATAGTACCCATTGCTGGAATAATGGAGAACGGTACAATAAAAATGAAAACATCGGTAACTAAATTAGCGACGGCCGAGATGGCAAATGGCGTCCGTGCTGTCGAAGAATAGCACTGTTTGTCGCCTTCGCCGAGTTTCCAATTCCTGGAGATGGGGATGCAGAGAAACAGATTGAGACAGATGATGACAATAAGAGTAGCGATACACAGGAAGGTTGTAATATGCAGAAAGATTCTTGACTTTGTCTCTTTTGGAATCAGGCGGTAGTAGAAACCAAGAATGGCACCTTTGATGAACCAGATACAGAGATAATACGGTTGAGCTGAAGCATAGATAATTTTGAGAACAATGATTTGGTTCTTGACTCCTCCCTGGACGTGTTCAGTGGGATTTTTCGAGAGATAATTTGCGCCATCGTCCATAAAACCCACGGATACAGTAAAAGCGTCTAAAGATATCCATACGAAGAAGAAGAACTGGGCGGCAACTAAGATGATATCTTCTGGCAGGATTCCCAGTTTAGTTACACGGAGCCTTACCCAGAGTCTTGTTGAGAGAAAGGCGAGGGCTACGGATGCGAAGATCCATTCACACACGACGGTTGCAGTAGCTGAGACCATACTTGAGGTGTTCCTTGAGGAGTTCCATTGAAGTCCAAGAGGATAGAAGAAGGAGGGAAGAAGAAGAAAAAGAAGAAGGAGAAAAGAAGGAGAAGAAAGAAGGAAAGAAAAGAGAAATCAAAAGGTGTAAGAAGGGGAGAGATCAGACGGGCTTATATACACCATGCATGCCAATATATGAAGAAGCCAAAAAGTAAAGAACTTTCACAATCGTGATATCATGTCTCCGCTTGATGATAATTGTGGTTATGAGTATTCAAGTTATAGAAGAACTTGAATCATGAACATGAACATGAAAACGAAAAAGAAAGGAAAAGCACCGACAGGGATGTGTGCATTGCTGTGCAACGTGCCTTGCTAAGTTATAAATAATCTATTATTTCACTACGCAGCTATATTCTAGCTTGAATCCAGTCTAGTCTATAGTCCAATGGCCGGACTAATCTACTATGGGAAGTTGCCTGTTCAACTGAGGTGATGTTCCCTGCTGGCTCTGCTGAGCGTATACCCTGTCTGTCGATCAACGTGTGCTAGTATGCTTGTGGCCTAGTGACTTTGCGAGCAGCCTGGGATTCGGGATAACCTCTCAACGTCTGCGAAAACACACTGACCAAGCTCAGGTTTTCAAGAACCCCAAGTAGCACTAATAAGCACCAATAGGCATCAACAATTCTGAAGAGAAGACATATTGGTAGACCACCAAAGTCAACATGGGACGCGCATTTGACATGCGTTTATTATGCGAGACTTATGCATGTATGCATGTGAGAGTAAGTGGGTGGGTGGATAGTTGCACACTTCCGGTTGCTCTCGCAGTCGACCATGCTTAGGATCACTACTAGCACCAAATGGGTGTCACTTCATTGATGCATTTCATTGTGAATGTGATTCGAAGTGCGTGTATTACACGATTGGTGTGATGCTTCATTTTCGCTTTGGGACTTCTCAATACTTCCGGGAAGCGAGAAAGCGTTTCTTCAGCGTGAACGCTTGATCTCTTTTGACATTCCTTTCTTTCCGGAGATTCACTGAACCATCGAGGAGAGAGGCATGTTGGTTGTTCAGTCAGCTGCTTATTTGTGTTTCATACTCGTTTCCATTTCGACATGGAACGTACGGGCTTCATATTGGTGCTGTAGGTGGCATGCGCGGTGTAGGCACTGTACGTGATTCATGTCGTTAGAAATTCCTATTTTCCTGTTTTCCCTTTTCCGCAACAGTCCAGCTACGCTTTTAACTGCTTGACACTCCCGAAAATTACGCACTCGCTACCCACAAAAAGCCCCGAAAACGGGCAACAAGAAGAAATACCTGTAAACCTGCCTTAAAGAAGCGTTTTGGTGTGGTCCAAGTATTCCGCAAAGACCCCGAAAGGGTTTTTAGCCTTTTTATTTGGCTTCTCGGACTTGTCGACTCGTCTCAATCAACTGAGCATGTAAATTGACCTCTCCCATACTGCCTAGGTCTCATAAATAGGCAGTCTATTAAAAGAGATGCGACATGCCGAAAAGCACTTTTCAGATGGCTGCCCAGATGCCTTTGTGGGCTTCTTGGACCACTTTCCACGTCGCTTCCTACATCGCTACACAAGTCGCCTAAACATGCGTGTACATTGTGTTCTTTCCCCCCTGCTTTAGAGTCTGTCGAAAAATCGCTTTCGAAACCACCTGAAATAAAAAAAGGATTATAATAATAATAATAATAATAATACAAGCAGCATCAGTCTACCAGACACTACTACCTAAGCTCGAAATCTACCGACTCGAGCTGCTGTAGAGCTAGCCAACCTCACTACGCAAATTGGTGTTGCTGGAATGTCTTTAGCCTACGTCGTACAGAAGACTAGACCAGTCTATACTTAATTACACATTACGCGTACGTTGCACAGCATGCTGGCATAAGTCACTGGCTTAGTCTCTGCTAGGCCTTACTAGCTCTGGCTAGCTCTTGCTGGGGCCCAAGTCTTGATCGATTTCTGTCTATACGAACTTTAAGCGTTGGAATGTCGACGCAGTGTTGACTTGGCACGGTTGGCAGCGTGTTGACTCGACAGATAACTATAGTTGCATGCAAATCAAGAGCATTAATGGCCCTCATAAGTAAAGGTTTATGGTGGTGCTCAACTTGTTCGAATTCGTGGAACTTCATGCACCGTGAATGGCTTCTTTGCCTTGTACAACTCTACCGTAGATTTATAGCCTACAGCTCTGCGAATACGGAGTTCTTTGATAGACTCCTATAGCTGGAATTCCGACGATCTTGGCTACAACCTTTTTTATTTGGCAACCTGCGCAACCTGTGTGAAACTTGGGTTCCACTGCTTCTCCCCGCGTCAACGCTTCTGCCCCGCCCACGCGCAAACATCTAGGCTATAACTCTGGCGCTGCTACACTGCTAACCGGGCCCAGCAGTATCATGCTAAGTAGCAGCAGCGGCAGCAGCATACGTAGCGCTAATAGATGCTAGCTAGACTGGTCTAGGAGAATGTGATACTTGCAAGATGTTGACTCTTGACGTTTTGCGGATACCTTCCGTTGTTCAACCTTCTAGACCTTCGCCCGAGGGTGCCTTTCTTTTTATTCCCTATCTCTGTTCAGTCATTCCTCATCAATCCCGTACGTGTTTGCTGCGCGGCCTTGATGTTACAAGCTTAGACACAACTTCACTATAGCTACATTGGTATAACTTTTTGTTATTGATTTTTTCCCTAGGTTTGGTTAACACGCTCTAAATCATACATGCAATCACAACTCACGATCTCGGTCAAAGCAGCCATTTATTTCCATTCCTGATCATGAACAGCCTGAGGTGAAAACCCTGTAGCTTTGTACTTGTATTCTCCCCGCCACATGAACCTTCTTCAGTATTCCAGAGTACTGGATCCTAAAGTACTGAAAATTGGACGTGGTCCAGTCCAGAGTGTACCAGTATGTTTTATTTTATTGCTTATCTGATTATCTGATATCAATGTACCGTCCCTGCTTGCTCTGTGATTCGTGTATTTTTGCGGTGTAGCCTTGTGCTCTTGTTAAAGCAAGACGCTGGTGCTCTATGCTAAATCATGATTTTGTAGTATTACAATATCTGTCCCTGATCTTCTCGTCCCGTTTTTGTGACACACTTTTCCCAATTCGTCTTGACAAAAGAACCAACGTATCGAAGCTGTTTAGCACTCTGTATGTGCCATTGTAAGTCGTTTTTTCTTCTTTGATTCTCCTGCAATTGTTGAAAATTGCAAAAAAGTCATTCATTTTAAAACATGATACTGTATGAAATGCCTTCGTTATTGATTGTTGTTTGTGAATGTTTTGTACCAAACATGTAAAAAAACATGTGTCGAAAAAAGGAAGACATCAACGTCTTCTTAGAGACTAAAGCTCAAACATTTCGTATGATAGACATTTCAGTGTTTGAAATCATCATCGAAAATGGAAAAAAAGGAAAAAGTACCTGGACGGGAACTGGCTAAGAAACAGAAAAGAGGATATTTTGCTGGAAAAGTCAACGCCTGGGCTCTAGTATTGAACCATTCACATTGTTCAATTAAGCGTTTCCAGAGCCTCAAGATCAGAATCTGAAGCTATTGCAGCTTTGTGAGAACTGTATTATAGTTCAATGCAAAGGAACCAAGTTCAGTTGCCTTTTCACTGACAGGCCTACGCGTCTGACTTAAGTTCTGTCTCTACTCGAGACCGACATCCGGAAAACCTGACCAAAAGGTTTCATCAAAACGCCAACTTTAATTGCTGTGGGAAGTAGCTTGGACTATTTAGAAGGCCTAACAAATGCTTAAAAAAAGCACACGGTGAAATTAACAAATTGCAATTTGAACCAACATGCAATTCCTATTTCTTCAAACCTTCCATCTCACCATGAGCTAAATCCGGATTTGCCTTTCCAAGTTCTGCAAACTTCTCTGCCTACCTGCTGACATTTAACCTTTTTCCTATGCTGTCACAGTCTTTTTCTTTCCATTTTCAACCTCTTCAACTAAGCTCGTTATTGTTCAAGTTCAAAACTCTTTGAAAATTCCTCCACTTGAATCTAGACTACTTATTTTTCTCTCTCCGTAATTCATTCATCTACACCAGTCTAGCTCTCTCTTTCAAGTAGTCTCTACCGCTCCCTCTTTTTTTTTCTCTTTCTCTCTCATTTTTTTTTCTTCTTTTGATCATCTGTCAAAAAGCTCAGTGGTAGTAAGTCCTGTATGTCCATAGCTGTACAGCTGGTATTTTCTTGTCCATGACCACTATTTACTGTCATCTCCTACCTGTTTCCCTCCCGGTCCCATCTCTGAATGACCAACAGCCCTGCTTTTGTTCCTCTCTTGTTCGCGGGCTCGCTAGATTCTCACATCCTTGAGACTTATCACACTCCGGTACCTTCAATTACCACTTCTACTCTTGCAGCAGCAGAGGCAGCAGCTCTGCATAATAGGAAACGCACTTCAGCATCTTCCCCGTCCCCCGACTCTTCCGACTCCTCCGACTCCTCTGACGCTTCATCGTTGCCGCGCGGTCCTAATGGTTGTGTGATTTGCTCCGCGACTCCAGCATGCCCTGTATGTCCCTCGGATGAAGTGTGCAGCCTGAGTGCACAAACATGCGACTCATGTCCTGCTGTATCCTGTGTAAATAGTTCATCAACCTACATTAATAACGACGGCTCTTCCTCCTTGTCGTCTTCTCCTTCATCTACACCTGCATCGACAGCCACCTCGCCTGCTACCTCGCCTGCCGTCTCCACGGGCAATGCGACTGCATTCAAAACCAGTAACAGTCTGCTGGCACCACTCATTGCTGGCATTACAGGCGGCGTCCTTTTATTATGTCTCGCTGCTTTTTTCATCTTTTTCTGTCTCCGGAAACGGAAACTCCAGCACAAACCTTATCTTGAGCCTGATCAGCACGACTTGGATCACGACCTTGAGCACGACCCCAATTACTTTGCTACTCGTCTTACCAACGAAAAATACCCTCCTGACGTACGGCGCGCTCCACTTCCAGGCACTGGCACTGGTGTTGGTGCTATTGTTGCTATTCCAGAAAATCGAAGCCTGGATCCACGTCTATTGCAAATTTCTGGGCCCCCGTACTTAAACTCTGTTCAAGACTTTGCCGCACCGACGTCTACCGACTTGAGACAAACCTCAGACAGGCGCCAAAATATCCCTTCCCGCATCTCTGTAGTTTCTACTCAGACACAGAGCACTACGCCACCTTCAAGGCCGCCACGCCTGACTGAAAAAGGTGCCGTTCCGCCCAGCAGACAACAAGGCTCAGACGCCAACAACAATGCTAGGCGAAACTCTTCGAGTCTTCCTGCAACGGTTGTTGCTTCAAGTAGCCCCTCTACCTCTAAACCCATGAGACAAGCAGCGCCCACATCTTCAACTAGGACCTCTATCCGGGGACCCACTCATGCCAATCAGGGCGCTCTTTCTCTCGAAGAACAACTCGACTATATCCAACAACAGCAAGTTATTCTTGAACAAGAGGAAATTGACGAGCAGCAAGTTTGTCAAGAGCGTGAAGGACCCAAAGAGCAGCAGCAACAACTAAGAGAGCAAAAGCGGCCTCAGAGACGACAAGTACAGCATGGGATTCAAGACCCTGCTTCCACAACTACTCGAAAAAACCCAGATCTAAACCTGAATCACCGGGCCAATTCCCACTCTCATTATTTTCCCATTCAGGTTATCGGGTCTCGGGTATCCCAAGACAGGTCAATACGCAAATCGTACCCTACTTCTGATGCTGACGCTGTAGCTGGAATCTCGCGTGACTCTCAGTACTCTCATGTTTCAGGCTTGTCAGGTCTAGAGACCGAGAATGACACAACACCACGGCTCACAGCGTCTTCTCTCAATCTAAGCGCAATGCTTGCACAAGAGGTAATCACATTGTCTCGCACTGGGAATCTGTCTTCTAGCATGACTAATATCCTGCGAAACATTCCCACGTACGAAATTCCTGTGGATGATAGACCAACTCCGTACGATGAGTACCTCAGATATGTGCAGAACCTTGCCGCAGATGACCGCAACTCGCTCTCGTCTTCCCTTCTGCACATGGGCGAGGACGGCTCTTCTTCGTCTTCGTCCTGGACTTCATCATTGTCTTCAGCCGCTGCTTCGACCACGGCGTTGCCTTTGCACTCGTCGTCCACCGCCGCTGCTCCAGTACCAAGCTCAGCTTTCCCATCTGTAAATACGGCCCCTAAAGATGGCAAATCTACCCAAAACTCCCAGATCATTCCTGTAGCATATATCCCGGGCGTGAAGTCTAATTTTTCGCAATCGTCATCGCAGCAGTCACCGTCAAACACGCATTTTGCGGCATCGCCATTGCGTTCACCCACTCTAGCCCCTAACTCAGGCACAACAGCAGCTCACTCTCAAGAAACGAGTGCAACACCTTCTTCGGCTATTGTCGACACTAGCGATCAAACAGCACCGGGCCAGGTTATTACGAGCCAAACGGCTCAAAATCTTGGATCAAGTCGATCTCGTGAGGCATGGCTGAATTCACCAATTTTGCCTATCCATTCGTCTCCGATGAGACCGTCACACCTGAGTCCACGCCTAATGCAAGGACGGCCCAGCTTATCTAGCGAGAGTGAACAGCGTCAGCAAAAAAGCCACCGCGACCACGACCATAACCGAGACCAAAATCGAAATCGAGACATAAGCAATGACGAAACCACAAGCCTACGCAGCAGCATTGCCACAAGGAGCCATGTGGGGTCCAGTCTACAGCCATCACCGTCACCGCTGTCCCCGTTTCAACAAATCAGATATCCAGCCACACTTGAGCCCTTGGCCATTGCGAGATCAAACATTTTAACGAGTACGAGTGGGACTGCGTCGTCAATGGCGTCAGCTTCGTCTAGAAGAAGTTCGGTAAGGTTTTCTGTATCTGAGTCGCCTCAGCCTGGCAACCCCAACACCACCAATAGCAACATCATTAATAACAACAACAACAACAGCAGCAGATTTGATTATAATCATGACAATTCCATGCACGGAAACATACGTTCGACGATTAATACCATGTCTTCTACTAATATCAGTGAGACTGATTTTGAGACCGAGTCTGATAGCGCGAGTGATACCGACGACGTACTAGATCTTGGCCGTCGTCCATCTGAGCTTGGTTCGAGGAAGCGAGCATTGTGATTGTAAGTTTTGGTTCTTTTCATGAAGGTACTATATGCCCGCCCATACGGTTGTCACCGAGGCCTATTATGTGTTGAAGAGGTTTGACAAATGATTCAACACACACACACACACACGCACTCACATACGAATAGAAAGAAAGTAAAACAGTTGGAACTTTTCACAAGTAAAAAAAGGATTGTTTATAATCTCACTGCAGTAGTGATTTCTACTTTAATTCCAATTTTATTCATTTTTTACTTTATTTTATTTCATTTTATTTTATATTTTATATTTTAGTTTATATTTTAGTTTTTAGTTTTTTATTTTATTTTTTTCATTTTTATTCTTATTTTTTTCCGTTTTTTATCGATTCATGTTTCGATTTAATCGGTTTATAAAGATCTATTAAGTATCTGAGCTCATAGATGGGCTTCAAACAGCTCCTCCAGGCTTTAGGTGCCGTCTACCAGGCACTACACAATGAAGTACAAATCACATATAGGCTAAACATCCTTGAATCTCATGATATCATTTATATTTCACATGTATCTCCATCAACAACTTCCAACTATAGTAATAGTCCCTAGCGACGCTCAATCTCATACTTGAAGTCGAAAAAGCTCTTTTCGAAGTGATGCAATCTAATGTATCCGTCTTCAGAGCCTGACGCGTAAGACTGGCCCTTGGGGTCGGTGGCAATAGTGTTGATGGGTCCGAAATGACCCTTCATCTCACCAATTTCGTCCTCAAACAGCTTGTGGAAAAACTTGGCCTTGAAATCACCCTCCTGAGCAGAGGTCGTGGTGACATCTCGTGCCTCTTGACCACCTCCTACAATAACGAAATCCTTCACAGAGGTAAGAGCCGCAGAGTTTATTGGAATCTGCGCATCATATGTGTGGAGCAACTCCAAGTCGTCACTTGCATACAATCGCGCCGTCTTGTCCTTGGACGCAGTCAAGAAATATGTCTTGTCCAAAGAAACTTGAAGATCCTGAATCACTTGTTCGTGATCTTTCACACTGTGTGTTAGCTCACCGGTGCGCATATTGTATCGAGAAACAGTTCCGTCGTTGTGTCCGGCCAAAACGTGCTCTCCATCGTATGACCACGAGGCTGTCGTCACCTTGCCACTGATTCCGGCGGTGTTTTCAATCATGAATTCAGGTTCGCTAGCCTGCACAGAGCCATCGGGCTTCTGTACAATAGGGAAAAAGGAAATGGTTCCTTTGCGGCCGAAATGTTCTTCGGTGACCACCAACAGGTAGTTTCCATCGGGCGAAAACTCAACGTGTTTGGCAGTGGCTTTAGTGACCCAGGTCGTGAAAGACTCTCCGGTCTGGGTGTTCCAAAGTCGAACTGTACCATCGGCAGCACCAGTGGCGATGATGGAACTGTCAGGACTGGCATCAATTGAGAAAATGGCACCATCGTGTCCTTGCAAGGTTCCCAGTCGCTCTCCGTTATGTGAATACCAAACATTGGCACTACTTTGGTTAGCAAACACGCAAAACGCTACAAATCCAGGGCACTCACATCTTGTCTCTGGCTGTTGAAAACAATAAATCGCCTTCGCGATTGTACTTGAGCTACACAACTGTTAGGAACTTGACCAGATCGAAACCTAGCAAAAGTTACACACCTTGGTGAGCGGTCGCTCATGACCCATTCTAGAAACATGCAGTTAGCAACCGTGTGCGCTTGTGTGCTATGCGCCATTACTTACAAGACGAGAGGACGCATGGCTGTTAGTTGTGAATGCTGTCAGTCGGTATGGACGTTTGGAGGTGCGTTGTCAAATTTTTCTTGAGGTGAAATTTTTCAACCAGTGCGTGGATATCAGTACAGGCGTGAATATATCAGCACGATACTATTGTCAACCACAAAACACGCAAACACTAGTCTCTGCTTAACTGAACCTAGATTTTAGTTCACGCGAGACAGGCTTCGCGATCTTTCCTCATGCGCTATGAAAGGATTGCTTAGTTTCAACCCATATCTGAGCACTTTCTGTCACATTCAAAGGATGCCTGGTCTGTGCTGCTGCTAGTAGAGGGGCCAGTTAGATACCACCCTAAACCTGATAAAGGTCAGGTCCGTTCTACGTATGTCGGTTCCGCGTTTAAAAATACATATGGACGCTGTACATGCCTAATTTTCATTCCTTCTTTTCATCACTTGGGCTGCCAAAGTAAGGATTAAGTCTTTGCTGTACCATTATTTGTCTTTGAACGAAAGGATCTGGAATCCTGTGCTTGGAAACAAATCAGTACAAGGATAATTTTGAAAAACCATGGATCTGTTGGACCAAAATGATGAGTTCTTGTTATTTCTCGGGCGTCACATGCCTGTAGGGGAGCTGAAAGCATTGATGCTGACCTGCAAAAGGCTCTACCTTTTGTACGTTACGATTGTCTGGAAGAACATTTCATTGTGCCCGCCACGGCTACTCCCTGAGCACGCTCTAGAAGAGCATGCTCTCGAACATCCGGGTACTTCGCTTCCTCAGGACATCATATCTCCCGCAATCAACCCCAATATCACATCTGAAAACGAAAATGACAAGTTTTTGATCACTCTCCTTAATAAGGTGCCTTCGGCTCGAGCACTTGCAAGTATGGAAACTCTTGAGTTTGGACCTCGCTACTTTTTCAAGCGTCCTGATTCACTTCGCGCCATGAGACTGCTGAGCCGAGCAAAAGTCACCAACCTCAAGCAGATACAGGTCAATCTTGGATGCGACCGGTACAAGGTATCAAAAGCCGCTAGAAACGAGCTGCGATCCGAAACGGTTAACCTTATGACTCAAACTATGGACGTTATGCACGAAATGTTGCATCGCTGTAAAGCAGAGCTTGCAATACAGGCTTGTTACCCGCTTAGTTTTGAATCAACTTTTTCATCACCCATGGTGTGCGCATCGCTCCGGGAGCTTGGCTTGACATTCAACGACAGTGTACAAACTCACAGTGAACTTGCTCTGGCGCTCGCTCGGTGCGTCAACCTCAAAATTCTCAATATAAAAACCTACAATGGGCAGATTGACGGACGTCTGCCTGTGCTGCATTATTACCAGACTCCGCTGCGCGCTTTAAAGCAGCTCGAGCAACTTGGCATTTCATCTGGATCTATTTTGAACAACTTTCATGCCATTCATCTTCCTCCTAATATCAAAATCCTCTCCCTCACTATTACTCCGTACTACGGGCCAAATCCACTGCTGTGGACCAGAATTCTGAGTAGAGACTTTTCAAGACTAGAAAGTTTCTATTTTTCACACATGTTTGCCGAGGAAGAATTTTCAGTTGCGCCTGTGGATGCTGTCAAGATTCATACTTTGCAAAAACTTTCGCTGGCTCGTACTCCCTTGTCGCTAGGTATGTACCGGCGCATACTTGTAAGCAATCCCAAACTTCGCATGGTTGAAATCAAGCCGGACATTGAGTTCATCAAAACTACACTAGAAAACTGTCCGAACCTGCAACGACTTTCTGGCGGAAAGAACGTCGCTTTGCCGTCTGCGGAAGTTTTGAGAAACAATTTGTCTCCCGAACAGCTCACTAAATATGCTGCTGTCATAAAAAGATGATTCAAAGGACTCTTTAAAAAAAAGTTTTGTGTTATTTGCGCAATACTCAATTGCAATAGCAATAATTTACAGTAATATATAAATACAATAACCTTTTTTTCATGATACAACAATTTTGTAGAGCCTCATGTCTGCAAGAATGTTTGAGTTAAACAAATTTTTGTGGGTCGTATACAGCTCTGAGCTCGATTGTGATGAAGTTAATAATGATAATGACATCGCGTAGTTTGTTTCCCTAGCGATCGTTCCAAACAATGCACAAGCAATCTTGAGTTCTCTTCCACCAGCATCCAAGAACAAACAGCTAGTGAATCAATAATCAACCTCAATAGGCCTGTAGTTTCCTTAAACCTGTCAAGATGATGATCATTCAGCAGTGCATTTTTGTTTGCCAAAGTCCTGGAGAGCTCTTTTATATAGTCCAAGGCTGGCTTTTTGGGCAAAATATGTGCCATACGTTCCATAGCTGCAGCAGCTATTCCAGCCATCCTGGGAGAACTGTTTCCCATCATGGACTGTCTTGTCGCTCTCTCGTCAGGAAGTGGTTCCAGTGGTACTGTACTACTAGCTAGAATATCTGATTCTGGTCCATACAACGCAAAATTATAGCTCCAGACAACCAGCGTACACACAAAAACGACATGCGGCCTGTGCACTAATGGATCGCTTTCGGCTCTGTATTCGCCCGGCACTACGTCTTTGCTCGAGTACGGATTGGCACACAAGTCGGTTTCGGCCGTTGGGCAAAACATTTCTTCTAGAAATATTATGGCGTGTCTCACAGCATCGCTGCCTTGCGGGCTCGTAGCCCACGCTTTAATGTTGCGTGCAGACCGCTCGAAATCTGCGGCCCGGAAGGACTGTGAAAACATGATGGGTGCACCAGCGTAGACATGGAGATCAAGTATGGACACCTGAAGGTTAATGTGCGCAAGATGCAAAAACGGATCAGCGCAACCAGCAACCAGCAGCTGATTGAGTAAACTCTCTTCTGTTCCTCCAGTACGGTGAGGATCATACGGGCTCAAGAGCTCTTTTCTATGGGTGGAGGAAGCAGCTGGATGTGCATAGTAATCAAAATAACTGGGAATCTGAAGCATTTCATGATAGTCACTAGCCAAAAAATCAAATGAAGACCGTAAATGATCCCTCCAAGATGAGTGGCTGACAGAGCTGCCATTGTTGAACCATCCCAGCGAGTCCAGCTGAAAGTCTCGCTGCTGCATTTGACTCGAAATTGACATGAGACCACTTAACATTACCTTTCGGCCAAACGGGCTTGTCTCAACCCGCTTTCTATTGAGGGTCAGTTTTAGTGCTTCAATTAGCGGCGGCATTGTGGACGGCGGAATTTTGCGATAGTCGTAACCTTGATTATTATTAGAATGTGATGAATCCCACAGCGACTGACTACAAGGTAGAGAAAGTCGAATCTCGTGAACAGATATTAAAGAGGAATGGCCAAAAGCCGAATTGTGATATGCGTCAACTACAAAGGCCATGAGAGCCGCCCTTTTGGTGGCTTCGCTTTGTATCCACCGTTTCCAGGGATCGCTGGAATCAGCTGCCAAGTAATCGTCTCCATCTCCTAATGAGCCGGTCGCATTAGGAAACTCATTTGTAACACCTGTTAGAATGGTACCTCGCCGAATAAGCTGCAACGTAGTTCCGTGGTGTATATGAGCACGCACATGCATTTGTCTATCGCTTAAGGCCTTTTCGTAGACCTCCATCAGGAGCAGTGCTTGAATTACCCAAAGTTTAGCTGGTGGGTTGAAGTCCACAGATTGGAAAATGGCCCAGCGCAATGGTGATGCTATACACTTGGCTAGCACAGGCTCCTTTAGCAACGCCGCACCCACAGCAATAATCATCCAAAGCAATCCACTGGGACACTTATCTGCAGAGAACGTGGGCTTGTGCAAAATCGGAAACTGTTGGTGAAAAGTAGCCCAATAAGAGGTAATGTATCGTTTTTGAAACGGGGCATCTTCCGCGTACCCGTTCGTTGCCAGTGCGACTTTAATACCAGGGAGTAAGTCCAACATTTGATTTTGTTTGACTTCACCAATCCCGGCTTTCTCTCCAAAGGACGGGGGCGTCAACATGTTTTTGAGAGCCATTGGCGAATCGAAGCCGTACTCGTTTGGTGAAAACAGCGGATCTCGTACATTTGCCAACATACTATCAGAAAACAACCACGATATGATATCTGCCGCGGAGCCAAATTGGTCATTGAGCAGATCTGGAGCAACTGTTGTTGGTTCCATAGCGGTACTAGGCGTTGTGGAAGTGAGCATAGGAGTCTCAAGTAGATTACCCTCTAATGAAAGATGATGCAGAGGGTCAATAGTCTTCTCACAAAAATCAGGCCCTCTTTCATCTCTTGCTTTTGGCAGTAGGTCTGGCACCGCTCGATGTGTTTGGCCAGAGCCTAGAGGACGTCCCCGCCGTTTTTTAGGTGCCGGTTCCATCCAGCTCTGAGAATTTGGGGGTTGAGAAAGAAGCAGAGGGGCCTCCCTAGAAGGCTCGACCTTGTCCACACGGGCCTCGTGACGCTTATAGTGGCGCGTGCGCAAATCCTCACGGACGAAGGTTCGATTGCAGCCAGGCCAGGCACAATCAAATATTACTTTGGGGCGATCTGTAAAGAACATTAGCGGAGCATGGGGGTCTTTCTTTCTACTTACGATTTAACTGATGCCGAGCAAGGTGCTCCATTCGAGTAAACTTCTTGCCACATCCCGGCTCTTCACAGTCAAACGCTTTCGAAAGTCCCTTTCGCGACCTCCGACGCTTCGGAGCAGGCGTCGAGCTGCTTTCTGATTCCTGAGGAGTATGACCTGAGTTTGGCGTATCTGGCGACGTTGGACTCATGTCCGGCAGACTAATCATATGACACCATAGACTGTACGATTCAGATGTGTGAAAAGTACAAATAGCTATAGGAGTTTGGCGATTGAAGAGAAAGAAAAATGGGACGAACTCAATTTGTATCAGTCTTGGTAGTCATTTACAATTAGCACTGTCCCAGGCTTCAATTACAACCCATAAATGAAGTACACATGAGCGAGAACATCGATAATAACATTATATACTAATTATATTGAATCTTATGGTCCGCACTCTCTGAATACCGGGGAGGTAACGCGGGTGGTGTGCTAGCACCAGACGTATCATTATTAGGCTTCAAGTAAGAAGTCAAGCGCTCAGTGACCGTCATTCGAGAAGCGTCCTTCTTGTCATCCTTTGATCCAGGAGAAGCAGGACGCTGCATGAGAACAACTTTGTCATGGCCCACGATTCCTTTGAGAACGCCCTTTCCAACTCCTTTGACAATAGTCTTTCTATAGATGCCTCGGGCGTCAATGTAGACCATAGTACAATTTTGGAGACTGCGTCCAAAGTGAGCCGCCAAGTCCTCTGCCTCAGGCCCGTAGGAATGGCCAATGACTTTCGTAGTCGACGAAGACGCACCACTAACAAATGTCTGAGTTGCCGTATCAAGGCCATCCATAACCGTTGTAAACGCAATCAGAGAACGATTGAGAATTCCATTTGGCGCACTGCTCTTGGATCCTGGAGTCTCTTCAGTTGTTACAGAGTTATCCTTTTTGCCCAAGCTCTTGGGTACCAGCCGGGCACCTAAATTTGCAGCAGCCCCAGAAACTGCCAAAACAGCCTTTCGTGAATAATACGCGCCAGTACCAGTAGCTGAAGATACTCGCTGCACGTTTTGTTTGGTAGATTCTTGGAAAACAAGAGGTTTCTCGTTAGCAGGTCTATTCTTAACCCACCAATTGGCAGCTGATTCAAGACCAGAGGAAAGCTTGTTGGAGGCAAAGATCATACCACCTGATAGACCGGAGGCAGCTGATAATATGTAGTCGTTCTTGTCGTACTCAACAACAGTATGATCAGGCTCAGAGAGAGGTTGAATCAAAACAGTCTCGGTGCTAGGATCAATCACAGCCTCGACAGGAGACTTATCAGAAGGTAAAGATGGAGATTCCGTTATCTTCATGCCCTTGAGAGAAGCTATTTCGTGACCATCTTCGTTGTCTACGAGCACTAGGTTGTTTGCTCCTTCCTTGTGCGGAAGTGAGCAGAATTGAGTCAGGATGCTGTCCAAAGAGTCGGCATCATCAACGGTAAGTTCTCTGCTTCGCTTAGAGGGGCTAGAAGGATCCGCTAGTTCCAAAGTGACAGTCAGTTCATTCAGCTTGTTTCCCTCAATTGTGAACAAAGTGTCTGACAGTTTGCGAATAATCGTGTCAGCAGAAAGGGCTATGCTTTGTCCCGATGGTAGAGTAGCGTGTAAATAAATGTCTTCCTTTCCTTCGTCCAAAAGCTTTCCGTTTGGCGCTCTTGAGACTGCCACAAGGTATAGATGGAGACTACCGGTAACCTTTTCTTTTGAGTTGGCATAGGTCTCAGTGACCTCATCAATTGAGAGCAGAAGGTGTTCGTTTACAGAGCCGTTGGCCATTTTATTTTTTAATTCTTGCTTGAAATCAGTGAGACTAATGAAAACAACTGAAGAACGAGCAGCAAGCAGAAATTATATATAGTTTGGTTCATAGCCACCGAATCCAAGTCAACTTGCGCCCATTATGTGATTTTCCTGCGCCTTGTTTAAGCGCCTGTAGAAAGTGCTTGTAGATTTTTGGTTTCACATGAAAAGAATAGACTTCACCAGCCTCTTTCTAGTGCACCGAGTTCAAATCTAGTGTCCAAACCAGTTTTATCGTTTTTTTCCCCATAATTTCTTCTAAATACATGTAAAATATACTAATAAAATGTCTTCGTTAATCGTGAAAATGGCATGCCAATCGCCTCGCTATCAGCTCAGGCCAGTGGCAAATCATCATCAGCCTCAACGCCTTTCGTTCTTGGCTTGACTGATTGATCTTGCCACCGTTCATTCAGCCCGTCCACCCATCTGCTCAACAACATGTCTTCGATGTAGTCCATTTTGCGGGCGGCGGAAGGCTTAGATCCTCGTGCGCCCATATTGCCATCTATAGGGCCTTCTCGCACAGTATTGCCCCTGCCACCCAGAAGCATGTCAGCCAGATTCTTGTCACTCTGAACATTTTGAATGATTTTGCGAACCAGATAGAGTTCTAGAGTAGCGGTCAAGCCTGCACTTTCTTCTTCGCGAAACACATGCAATATTCGTTCAAAAGCTGCTGATGCCTGGGGGTTTGTTGGCTCCAGTCTATTAATGACGTCGTCTAACGCCTTTTGAACCACTCTACCAGGGGCACCATTAAAAGTAGATGCTAATGATGAACTCAAGCCTGGGGTTACTTCCAAGGTATGGTATGCACTAGTGGCAGGAGCAGTACTATATAGGGACTTCGCTGTAGAATTGATCTCGCTATTTTTAAGGTGTTTCGTAGTGCCTGTGTTGGTAGCATTTTGGCCTGAGTGTAATGTGCCGTAAGGTTTCCTTCCTTTCAAGGTGCTCACAATACTTGGACTCTTTATCGAAATTGGCAATTCTCTATCTCCGTCGTGTTCTGAGATGGGAGGCTCAAATGAGATGCCTAAGTCTAACTGATGCTGGCTATTGCCCACCAGAGATGGTTTGACTGTATCGAAGTCCCACCCTTCATCTTCAGTATTACTAACATTATCGATGGTAGGATGGTAAACTTTGCTTTTAGTCGTAGACCGCATGGCCTTTTGTGCGGCGCGACGGGCAATCAGGTTCAGAAGGTGCGATTTCTTGCCAGCGTTTCGAATGAAGCGATGCTTGATGAGCGTCTTGACACTGGCACGCTCAAACGGCTTCTTTTGCAAACACAGTGCTACAAACTCCTTGAAATCCTTTGAGAAGTTGCCATGCAGCACCGGGGGATCATTTTGAGGAATATAGAAAAGGACTTTCATTGGATGGTAGTTTGATAACGGAGGCTCCCCTAATGCAAACTCCATTGCCGTTATTCCTAATGACCACACGTCGGCTTTACTGTCGTAGTCTTCTTGCTGGATTACCTCAGGCGCCATCCAGAAGGGAGTTCCAACAAATGTATTCCGTTTTGAGAGATTGTTTGAGAGCTGAGTAGCGACACCAAAATCTGCGATTTTGACGTCTCCCTGAGCCGAGAACAATACATTGGCAGCTTTCACGTCTCGATGGATCTGCGCAGTTAGCCACGCATAATGATCAAGTCTTGAACAGAGTTTTGAAGCCTACCTTTCCATTGTCATGCAGATATTGCAGTCCTAGCAACAGCTCACGGCAAATTATGGCAATGGAGGGTTCGTCATAAGGGCCAGGTTTGAGCTGAATCGTTAGAAGATGCTACTAAATTTGGATGTTAAGAGGTTACGTACTAAATCCAATCCCGATCCTCCGCCTAGAAATTCCATAACTATTACATTAGCAGGTGAAACTTTAAAGCCCAGCTGGATCACATACTTATCCACAGCTTAGAGCCCTTGACGAAACACCCATAATATTTCGTTATATGCAAGTCGTTGCATCCTGCCAAAATGGCTATTTCCTTTTGAATCTCGTTGATGTCATCTTCGCTGGTCTCCATGTCAATCTGATAGAAGTTAGCGGGAAGCATGATTGGATCAGGGGTACTCACCTTTTTCACGGCCACGACTTGAGATTTCACACTAGGCAAAGTCAGGACTGAGCTGGCAGTAGCTGTAAAGTATTCAGTGGCCTTACTTGTCTATAGCTTTGTACACAACCCCGAAGCTACCACTTCCAAGCTCCTCCAGGAGAGTGAACTGGGTGGACGAGAACACTCGCCGCGAGTAGTCGAAGCTGGACTCGAGACTGTCATTTGAAGACGACGAAGAGGGCGATAAAGTTGACGGCGACCTCAATGTCGAAGAGGGCGGCGAACTGTTGACCAGAGACTCTACTGGTGGGTCCAACGAAAATGCAGAAGCAGACGCAGTGAACATGTGGATACTCGGCAGGCGTCAGTAAACGCAGGAAGTGTTTATGGCCACGAATTCAGTAGTTGAAGATGTAGGAAGCAGAGGGAGTTCAGGAAATAATATTTCAAGGATATTTCAAGGAGTTGTCTCGCCTTGAATGCAGTCTAAGGGAATCAGGACGGGCAAGTAAAAAATAAGCCTACCCGTAGTAAACACGAGACCGGAGTATGCAATATTTTAACATGTCTGAATCGCATATTATGGAATTCAAATTGCAGACACAGAGCGTAACATACAATATTAACTTTAACATTTCTCTATACGTGTATACCCTAGAGCTTGCTACGTAACTTAGTCTTGTTCAGCAATGGATACCAAGTGCCCGTCAATCTCGTCTACGGTAAGCTGGCGGAACGTGTTGTCCCCGTCAATTCCAACAACGCCGATTTCGAGGTCGGTTTTGCGAAAGTCGGCAGCAAGCACGCTCGACAAAGCAGTGATGGCAAGCTCAACCACCTCTCTCCAGTTACCAGGAGCAAAATCCTTTTTCTTTAGCTTTTTCTCCAAGTAGTTCATTGCCTCTTGTTGCTTAGGGCCTGTGGCAGTCGCCTTGTAGCCAACGTAGTATCCAGCTGGGTCGCACTTGTACAATTGTGGGCCCAATTCATCATCAACAGATATCAGTGTTATGGCTACGCCTAGAGGCCGCATATAGGCACGCTGTGTGTAGATTTGATTGATGTTGGCCAGACGCTTGGCCAGAACGTCACAGGGCATTTCGTATCCATTCTTGTAACGAAAATCAGCAGCTTCAGATCGGGCACGAGAGACCGAAGCTTGGGCGTCTGGGCTTTGGCCGGTGAGTACAGCACCGATTCCTGGTGAGATTTTGTAGATGTATGAAACAGAGGCGGGATCAAGCAATTTGTCAGAGACTTTCTTTTGAGAAATAACAACAGCGCAGTCTTTGCCTCTGAGGGCGATTGACGTGATATTTGCGGAAGTTACCGCCTTGAAAGCGTATTCTGGCACGTTAGAAAGGCAGGTAGTGGCCGCTGAGGATACTCACCTACTTGATAGAGACGGCCATCTGGGGAGAAGATGGTGATATGACGGTCGTAACCTGCACTGCCTAAACATGTCAATACAGAAACACATTTGTATTCTTAGCTACATACCAGACATGATGAATTGAATGAAAAATACTAGTTGGTTAGAAGGCGAGAAAGTGTGAAAGGTCAGGAATCGAAGTGAACGAAATTTGGTGGTGGCAATGAAAGATTCACGTGAGTACAAATTTTGACCTCTTTCACCACTTACTAGCTTTTCAGCTCCAACTACGACGACGATGGTGGTAACGACATGGGAAGAGGCTACGATATCTTATGATTCGCGGACAGAAGAATGCAAACCTCTATATGAGGACTTTTTAACGACTTGGAAGCCTCGTGTCTCTTATCACTTCAACGAAGAGGTATCGAGGTTTCACTTCGGTGTTCGGCATCCCATGAAGCCATTTCGACTGATGCTGACCGACCACCTTGTGCTAGGGTACAAACTTCATGAACGCATGGACCTCTATCGCCCTCGGCAAGCAACAAAAGAAGAGATGTTGGCTTTCCATGCCGAGGAATATATAGATTTTCTACAGCGTGTGACTCCGGACAATGCCAAAGATGTCGCGAAAAATGTACTACGAAAGTTCAATATAGGTGACGATTGTCCGATATTCGACGGAATCTATGACTACTCATCCATTTATACTGGCGCAACGCTGGACGCATCGCGAAAGCTGATCAACGAACAGTCAGATATTGCCATAAACTGGTCTGGTGGCCTGCATCACGCCAAAAAGTTCGAAGCCTCCGGGTTTTGCTACATAAACGACATTGTACTGGGCATTCTGAACTTACTACGATATCACCCTCGGGTACTGTATATAGATATTGACGTTCATCATGGCGATGGTGTTCAAGAAGCTTTCTACGCTACTGACCGCGTCATGACACTTTCTTTCCATAAATACAACGGCGACTACTTCCCAGGCACAGGCAACGTTGACGAAATTGGAACCGGAGATGGTAAGCATTATTCGTTGAACGTGCCGCTACGAGATGGAATCGATGATGACTCCTACATACGACTTTTTAAGTGTATCGTGGAGCCAGTACTCACCTCGTATCAACCCGGGGCTGTGGTGCTACAGTGTGGCGCGGACTCACTTGGATGTGACCGGCTAGGGTGTTTCAATCTTAATACCAAGGCCCATTCTGAATGTGTCCAATTTGTTAAATCTTTCAGCATACCGCTTATGGTACTGGGCGGCGGAGGGTATACACCACGAAACGTTTCACGACTGTGGTGTCTGGAGACATCTGTTTGCTTGGATGTACAGCTAGACGCAAGGCTTCCAGCAGCAATCCCGTTTGCCAAATATTTTGGCCCTGACTATTCGCTATATCCAAACTTGTCAGGCAAGATTGACAATAAAAACACGCGCAAGTACTTAGAGTCGGTAAAAACGCAGATAATGGAGCAGCTGCGCTTTTTGAATGGGGCTCCATCAGTCCAGATGCAAGACGTGCCACCAGACCTCATTGGGTTTGATCCGGAGTCGGACGTGGCAATGAAAGAAGAGATGAACGATTCAAACATCAATCTTCGAGATGCTGAGCTAGAACAGAAGGACGATGCACGCCCGCGAGAGCTGGTGGAGTAGAAGATTTTAGCATGTATTATTTATTATGGAAAGATGATGGGGCCAAAGCTTTCAGAAGCTTGATCGGAACAATGCGTTTGGAGGGGGGACTGTCACTCAGTCAGACCAGCTCAATTACATCCATGTGACATACTTTTAAGTGATCGCTGGCCACTCAGCGTAGGCCATGGGCCATTTGGCGTATCGCTGCGCTGTGCAAGCATTAGTTACAATCCTATCGGCATGAGTCTCTATATGTCGTTTCCTAAGAAGGTTGGCCCGAGGTGGTCGCAATTTTCGTGGAGAAAAAGTATAAATTCTGCCATTACATATTCGTTGTGATGATCCACAAATAGGAAAGATTTAGTATGGAAGCATGTCCACTGTGCACAATATAAAGACCAGATTTCCTCGTTTTCTTTTACTTTTCTTCTCCTTTTTTCGTCGTCTCAGCTTTTCGGTCATTTTACATATTGTTCCATCTTCTTACATCGCCTGGAACCGCTAGTAAGTCTTAACGGTCGGCGAAATTAGGCGCTGGCTGTCATCGGAACAATCTTGTGACTAATCTTTTACCCGTTGAAATTGCACCGGATTGGCCCAAAAATTGTTCATTTTTCACATTTTCTACCACGACTCTGTGGCTCCCGCCTTTTTTTCCCCTCTGTCTTTCTTTTCGTTTCTAACACGGCTAGCTAGTTCTCCGCTTGATCAGATACTTTTTCAAAATTCAAGTCCACAGCAACAGGCTCTTCTTGTTTAATTAGACCAATAGACGTTTGCCACGATAATGACGTCGCTTGATTCAACAGCGGCCTTCAAGCAGTTTGCTTCCATCGAAGAAGATGGACAAAAATATCTCTCTGTGGATGACTTTGTCAACGCCATTGCCCCTGGAAAGGAAGACTACCACAAGATCCAGAGACACTCGTATGCTGTGCTGTTCCAGGTCGCCGACCGCTCCAAGCACGGCAGAGTTTCTGCTGCCGATTGGGAAGCCTTCCAACAGCTCCTTGACAAGCCTGACGCCGAATACCTCATTGCCTTCCGTCTGTTTGATCAGCAAGGAACTGGAGAGGTTGACTTTGCCAAGTTCGTCGAGCTATACAATTCCAACAAGTCCTCCAAATCTCTTCCTTTTGACTGGAACTCAAAATGGGCAGCCTTGTATCTTGGAGACCAGTCGAAGCGTCACAAGATGTCGTACCACCAATTCTCACAAATGCTTTCTGGCCTGTTGGGTGAGCGCGTTCGCCAATCTTTCCAATATTTTGACCCCACCAACACCGGCTACATTCTTCCAGAGCAGTTTCAGTTCATTATCACCTCCGCTGCTTCGCACAAGCTCTCCGACAATCTCTTGTCCTCTCTCCACACTCTGTGCAACATTGGTAACTCTCAAAAGGTTTCATATGCAACTGTTCGTGCCTTCTTGAACGTGATCCATCAAACTGATATGGTTGATATCATTGTGTCGAGCGCTGCAGCGAAAGCCAAAGACGGCTCTATCACTAGAGAGGACTTTATTCGTGAGGCAGCCAGATCCACTAAGTTTTCTCTTTTCACTCCTCTGGAAATTGATGTACTATTCCACTTCGCCTCCCTGTCTAATAGTACAGGTCGCCTCTCTGTGGACGATTTTAGAAAAGTCTTTGATCCCTCTTGGCAAGATCCCTCCGTCATTTACAAAAAGAATGAACTGATCAAGGTAGAGGCTGCTAAAAATGCTTTCGTTGATCCTCACTCTTTTCTTGGCTCGGTGTTTGAGTCAATGTACAACTTCACACTAGGTGCTATTGCAGGATCTTTTGGTGCGACAGTAGTTTACCCCATTGACTTGGTCAAGACTCGAATGCAAAACCAGAGAACCTCAACTCCTGGTCAGCAACAGCTCTACAAAAACTCATGGGACTGTTTCAAAAAGGTTGTTTCCCGAGAAGGCTTC
Organism: Geotrichum aggregatum; assembly: GCA_030564925.1. Taxonomy (NCBI): domain Eukaryota; kingdom Fungi; phylum Ascomycota; class Dipodascomycetes; order Dipodascales; family Dipodascaceae; genus Geotrichum; species Geotrichum aggregatum. Next base: position 40,088 of record JAJMAH010000011.1, read on the forward strand.
CGTGGCCTGTACTCTGGGCTGGGACCCCAGTTGGTTGGAGTCGCCCCCGAAAAGGCTATCAAGCTTACTGTCAATGACTTGGTTAGAGGAAAGTTGACGAATGATGGCAGTATTCCTGTTTGGGGAGAAGTCCTTGCCGGTGGTACTGCTGGTGCCTGTCAGGTGGTATTTACCAATCCCCTTGAGATTGTCAAGATCCGACTTCAAATGCAGGGTGAGGTTGCAAAAACTGTGGAGGGCGCACCTAGACGTTCTGCCATATGGATTGTACGTAACCTTGGTCTGGTAGGACTTTATAAAGGTGCTGTGGCCTGTCTGATGCGTGATGTTCCTTTCTCTGCTATTTACTTCCCCACCTATGCTCATTTGAAGAAGGACTACTTTGGCGAGGGACCAGGTAAGCAGCTTGGAATTGGTCAATTGCTCACTGCCGGTGCAATTGCTGGTATGCCTGCTGCCTATTTCACAACTCCGTTTGATGTTATCAAAACTCGTCTGCAAACTGAAGCCAAGCGTGGGCAGACCAACTACAGTGGCATTCGCCATGCCGCAACTACCATCTTCAAGGAGGAAGGGTTTGCGGCTTTCTTCAAGGGCGGCCCTGCGCGTATTCTGCGATCTTCACCTCAGTTCGGCTGCACTCTTGCCGCCTATGAGTTTTTGCATGACATACTTCCTCTGCCAGGCCATGGCAAGACTGAAGCTGGTCATTCTGTGCCTACTTCTGAGTCTCGGGATGCGCGTGACGCGCCCTTCCGTTACCTTCAGAGTCGTAATGCACTGAAGATTCTCCTTGACATTGACCACAACTTTGGTAAGCCCGGTGCTCTTTCAGAGGACAAGAGCAAGCTCATTCCTGGACTGAAATGAGCTTGACTTGAAATAAGTTGAAATGTATAGGTATATCGCCATGTAATTGTTACGGTTCTTTTTGTTTACGATTTTGCTTAACATGAATGAAAGAAAAGTTGAATGTTTTTTTCGCTGAAGGAATACAGAGTCATTAAATAAAAAGGCATTAATCGAGAATTGGTAGGAAATTACCAACAATCATCATGGGAATGTCAAATACATCTCGTTTTACCGTCCATGTACAAGCGGTGCGCACCTTATCACCTGTAGGACTGAGCAGGGTGCAGTCGGTCATGATGACACCTCTGGAATCGCCGAACGCCAGTTGCGTGAACAGATCAAAGTACTTGGTCACGCTGGAATCGTCCATGAGCTCCACAATGTATCTTGGGATTGCTTTACAATTTCTGGTTCCACCACCGTCATCTCCATCATTGACATGGGTACTGGAGCTACTGCCTGAACATGAACTGTCATCATCGTTCGCCTCATGAATCACCAAATCTTTGTGCTGCCACCCTGTCAGAATACAAAACTCGCGTCCCGCTGCTACAATCTGGCCAGTCCTCCTCCACACCACCGTTGGAGTCCCGCTGGCTTCAATGAACTTTTCAAACTCCAAAAGAGTTCTTTGAAAACATTTTTCCATGAACACTAAATCATCTTCCAGCAAAGTTTTGGTTGTAGCAATGAACGAGGGCCGGTAGCCGGCCATGCTTTTTGCGAGTTCTACAAGATGAGGACGGTCAAACCGATTGCGAAGGTAAGTAGTAAGACCATGGTAAGCTGTGGTGTAAGAATAGGGTGCGGTTACAGAGCTGTAAACTTGTTCGGGAGAGGTGTACTGTGGCGGTACCATTTCGAAGAAGGACGCGGCGCTGGGCGCCTGTGCCGGGGATGTCATGGCCGCTGTACTAGACGAAGTGGAAACGTTGACAGTCGCAGTTGCAGACGAAGATGAAGATGGTAGGAGGTATAGACTGCTCAAGGATTGGTTTTGCTCAGCTGGGCTGCCATGGCTATTCATAAAGTGTTGGTTGATCGAATGTGGAACTGATGCCAAAGATGGTGCAGCGAGAGCAGCTGAATAGGAATCAGATGTTGTTATAGCACTATAGGCAGATGGTGCCGGCGAATACTCCGACGTACTAGGCGGCGGCGGCGTGTCTATGGTTGACGACGATGGAGTACCAACGAACCTCGTACTGCTAGAAGAGTAAGACGTACCGGTAGAAGAAGATGCCGTTGTGGAGGCAGACGAGGTTGAATTGCTTCGTTGATGATGGGCGCTTTCAAAGTCGTCAAGCGGCAGCTTGAATGAAGACATTGATGTGCTGGTAATCGGTGGGTCATTGTGTTGGTGCTGGTGTTGGTGCTGGTGTTGGTGTTGGTGCTGGTGGCTGAAGATGGGCAACGCAGCCGCAAATTCATTACCAGGCTCACCAGTACCTAGCAAGTTTGAAATAGACGAGTATTCAAAATCAATTGCTCGCGAACTAAAGTCAAATGCTCTTTGCGGCGGTGAGTAGCTGTTGTCATTGTTGTTGTTGTTTATGTATGAGGAGAAAGGAAGATTATGATTCACCGAGCCTGTAGCAGTCAAAGCGTCTGGAGGGGAAAGAGGGAGTGCCAAATTATTGTAAATCAGTGACGATGACGGTGGACAGTTACTGAACTGCCGGCTGTGGCCTGTAAGCGTCGGAGAAGCTTCTGGAGTGTTTGGAATCATGTTTGGCAATACCATTGCGGAATAAGAGACTGGGTTGTTTTGGAGCGACCAGAGCTGATTGTTATTAGTCGCAGTTGCAATTGCGTTTGTAGCTGTAGCTGCTGAGGTTGATAGGCCGAAAGGTATTTGATTTGGCTGAAAAGTAGAGGCATCAGCGAGATATTTGGCTTGTTTTCTGATCCCGTCGCGGCATGTATCTTGGCACCCCTTTCTGATACATCTCTGGCATGGCCGGCCTTCATCGCAGGTAAGGTGAGCTTTTTGGCAGTGGTTACAAGCTCGAGGAGTCTTTTTTTTTTTCTGTTTCTGCTGATTTAGGTTCTGTTGAGCTCGACTGGAAGCTTTAGGAGGTTTAGAGGCCTGTAAAGATTCAAATTAGAAAATGTTGGTGAAAATGTGCAAACAGTGCTGGCGAAAATAGCAAGATAGGGCTAGAGGATGGAAAAAACATACCTTTGGCTTTGGCGGAGTTTGAAGCAACTGCTGTTCTTTTTTCAAGTAGGGACTGAACGTGCTACTAATTGTAGCTAGCCCAACGGTTCGTCTTGCTGGAGGCATTTTGATCAGTAATTCTTCAGTGTTCCCGCGATTGCTGGCCTACCGAGCAGCCTGTGTTTGTGTTTGATGGTAGTTGTTTTGCAGTAGCTGTTCTCAAGCTTAAGAGGACGAAGCCAAGTAGATATAGATTTCAATCAGCAAGAGTACGTTAACAATAAGCGAAGAATGAAAAAAAAAAAGGAAGGGATATAAAGAGCCTTATATATAATTCATCTGTATATCATGAATAAACACCGCTAACATGCTATTTATGACCTTAAAGAATATCAAAAGGTCTTTTCCATCACCTTCAAACCAGAAATTGAAGACGAATTTTGAGAAAATATCACAAACGAGTGTGGAGTGAGTTCTACAATGCTCTACATTGTGCTACTAAATTGTGTGTAGTACAGTTCTAAACCAGATCCAAATGCACGAATGGGGTCACACTGGCAGAGTCGTGCATCGAGTTTATGTAAGGGCCTCATAGAGCTCTTACGTAAAGGTGCCTCGAGGAAAGTAATAACAAAGCATGTTTGGATTTATATAATTTATGAAGTCTGTGAATAATATATAAATTTCGTAATTCAGCGTATTCTATCATACATGTGCTGTTATACACTGTCATACGCTGACATACAGTGCTAGTAGTTATATGCTATACTGTATTTTCGAGATTATTTCTTTTTCGTGGCACTTGCAATAATCTCTATTCCACTCTGGATCTCTGGTGTGTGGGTGAGCCTCTCTCAAGAGGAGAAAAAATGTCCCTTTTACATCGACTTCAAAGGGAAAGAGAAAGAGAGTGAGGGACATAAAGTCCTGTTCAGATGCGCATGCCTGTATGTATACGTTTAGGTTGGGCTTTGGTGAGTTTTGTTTTTTACGCGCTTGTGCGTTATCATGAGTGCTCAGCTCTTGGACTTTGGATCGGCTATGAAACAGTAATGGCTGTGATTTCTTCAAGAAGGTAAGCTTTGCTCAGCACCGAGCATTGTAGATGGCAGCTCAAGTGTAGGGGTGCCAGCGTGAATATCTATACAGAAATGTGTATGAATGTCTTCACGAATATCAACGCGAACTTGAGTATGATATTCAAGACTAGACATTGGCCAAATCTATAACCGCTTTTTCGATTGCTGTGATCCTAGTTGCATTTTTGCCTTCTGAGTCCTGAAGCACCTGTCAATCTCTTTCTCTCTTTCTCTTCTTACACTTGATTTAAATGTGGATGATAGAGCTAACGTAGAAAAGAAAAAAAAGGTTGATTTCGGTCTTGCGAAGTCGATTTTGCAAGTCTGTTACTTTTGCAGACTCTACAACGGACGCAGGCTCTGCAGATTACGCACATGATGCTGTAAACAGTACCTCTCTCAGGCCCCGAAGCGCGCATTACCCTAGCATAGGCGGGCTTAGTTCATAATTTTATTCACTTTTGTATGCCAACCAGTCTAATCCTTCCAGCTCGCTGAATTGTTTACATAAAAAGCAATTAAGCTAAATTCAGCCGCTAAACCAATTTGGGAAATAAACGAGCTATCGTTTAATCACTTTGGGCGGGTATCACAAACACGAAATGGCCTCTTCAGAAACGATCTTGCAATTGCGCTCCAAGATATACAGTAGAGGAGGCTTTGCTGCCTAAAGGGTTTTCTAAAATTGCCTATATGTAAGCCAGGCTTTCTCAACCTAAGAACTGCGTATGTGACGGCGGGCCTAAAAGGGCGTAAGTGAACAAATCTCATGCTGAATAACCTCAATCCAAAGATGATACTTTTATTTCTAGTGATGGAAATAATAAGAGCAACGACGATAAAACTCCAAATTGCATATATTATCAGAGAAAGATAAATAGAACAGTAACACGCATGTATTGCTGTTTGGTAATGAGCAGTTAAGCCTGGGTTGAGTCCTTAGTTGTATCTGTTGAGTGCTTTTTGGGTGCTTAGAGCATGGCCGAAGCAAGTGATAGTGTCGCTAAAGAAGATGATTATTATTCACCAAAAGTTAGCCCACAAAAAAAAAGGCAGGTATATCATAGGAGCTATACCCAAGAACGTTTTTGAAGTATTGATGAATAAGAAATCAAACGTTAGAAGACATCGATTGCAAATCAAATCAGCTAGCTATAGTTTATGAGACCCTACATGATCTATTGGTATACTACAAAACAAGTCATGTGCGATTCGAAATTTGCATGCTTGGATGGTATTTCGCAAAAGAGGCAAAATTAATGGCAAACTCGATCGGTACGACGGTAAGCGCGGTAAGTTTGTGATTGCGGCAAGATGGTAACTGCGGTAAGACGGTAAGTTAGCAAGCACGATAATAGCACTAAATGCCGATACCAACCAGCTATAATAAATTTCACAAAACATTGCACGAAAAGGCCTTTGTAGCTAACGGCGTGAAGCAATGTGCCAAGCATCTCAATCAAAAACTCGTAGTGATTATACAACCATAGTCATCATCATGGCCTATTGCAATTGTCTTCTTTGAAATGTTTCCCCGCTGTACTTCATTCAACTCCAGCTTGGGGGCTGGAACAGACAAGCAATTGTAAACAGTCACCACTGAAACTTTTCATATCGATAATATATAAGGACTCTGCAATTGATTCAGTACCCAGCTAGGGCGGTACCCGTACTGCTATGCCATGACCGATTGACTTCATTTGGACCCCCAAAACACCTGAAGAAGAAAATGCTGGCGGTTATTTCTCGTTCACGATTCCTGCAGCTGATTGATATATTATGTTGTGCAAGACAGAAATTAAAAAATAATTTCTGGAGAGAAAAAAATAAAATGGCCATATTTCTCCATTTCTCTGGCTCAAGTGCGTTCCTTTTTGGTGTCACTTTTCGGTGGTTCTTTGAGCCGACTTTCTATTAGTTTCTACGAGCCCGTCAACAGCAACGATGTCTATACTATTTGATAATACAGACATATCTACATTTGCGATAGACTAGTCTATGAGCAGCTACATCCAAGCAGTACATGTAGAACCTGCCTGAAACCTGTAGACTATGTGCCAAAAGTGGCCCAATATAATACCAGGTCAAATTGGACTATAACTGCCCCGGTTTCTAATCTATGTCCAGCACCAACACCAGGCACACGGAGCTCTAAACCTACCAAACAAATCACTAAGCTGTATTAGTGTTCTCAATGGTTTTCAGAACGCACAAAGGTATGCTCATGACGATTTTGATGGCTCTACGTATGCATGGCACATGCTGAAGAAGAAGCTGTTCCAGACCACCCGGTAAACCAGAACATACAAATGGAAAAAAGCCAACCCAAGAATCTGTATTATTCGCCCTGACTTGCCGCTTGCGCACGCTGTTTCGATTAACGGTAATAACCACCAGTTACTTGAACTTTTCTTTTATACATGTTTCTTCTGGGCCGCTCATCCTGGGACCTACCAGTATACGTATACTGTAAGTCTAGTCTAGTGCCAATACACAATAGTTACTGATGACCCTGAATTTCTGTCGGTGGCGCCTACAAGTCGTTTATTGCAAGTTTCTTATTGCTGGATCCTTTTAGAGGAACACAGCAACGTCAGGCCTTCGCTCCTTATCGATTGTGGTGTACCGCGGTACTTGGAGATGGATACAGTATTCATGCTGATATGCGCCCAGCCCAGAAAAGACCCAATAGTGTATCTTGTATCTTGCTTTACTCGGCCGACGGTACAACTGTTTTAAAATAAACAGGTCTATATCCATTGGACATATAAGTAAGTATCAATGTAAGGAAGTATACTGCGAATTTGTAACTGTTAGATCTAGGGCCTTTCTTTCCTCGATCTCAGCCGATAGTACAATTTAGAGAATTACGCAATTTCTTACAAAGTTGACTTTTGAGCTCGTTCAAATTAGGGTAAGGAGATCACCCTTTTAGGTTATGAATTGGGACCAAAGAAAATTTTTTTTCACCAAAAAAAAATCAAAAAAAAACGAAGCGAACAAAGTGAGTTTTATCATCCATCAACACCTCAGTGACTTTTCCTACCCACTTCCTTCATACATATATCTCACACACACTCATATATTTATTCTCAAATATGGAATACTCCAGTCAACAACCCAAGACGGATGCCTCTGGCAAAGAGCTCAACTATACCGAGCAGCGTTACTTTTCTTCATATGATCACTTTGGAATCCACGAGGAGATGTTGAAAGATTCAACGCGTACTCTTGCGTACCGGTCGGCAATCTACCAAAACGCAAACCTCTTTAAGGGAAAGGTTGTTCTTGATGTCGGATGCGGTACAGGTATCTTGTCCATGTTTGCGGCCCGCTCTGGTGCCAAGCATGTCATTGGTGTGGACATGTCCAACATCATCAACATGGCCAAGAAGATTGTGGCATTGAACGGGTTCTCTGACAAGATCACGCTGATCCAGGGAAAAATGGAGGAGATTGAGCTGCCTTTCCCCAAGGTCGATATCATTATTTCAGAGTGGATGGGATACTTTTTGCTCTATGAATCCATGCTGGATACCGTTCTTTATGCTCGTGACAAGTACTTGGCCCCTGGCGGAATCATCATGCCTGATAAGGCATCCATGCATATTGCTGGAATCGAAGATGGAGAATACAAGGAGGAGAAAATCGGGTTCTGGCGCGATGTGTATGGCTTTGACTACTCTCCGTTCCAGGAGATTGTCATGTCTGAGCCCCTGGTCGACGTTGTTGACCAGCGCACTGTCTCTACCTCGTCCTACAAAATCTGCGACTTGGATTTGTATACCGTCAAAGTCGAGGACCTTGCATTTTCTAGCAAATGGCATATTAAGGCTTCAAGGGACGACCAAGTCCACGCTCTGTTGGTTTGGTTCGACATTGAATTTTCCAAGGTCGACATTCCCGTCCATTTCTCGACTGGTCCTTATGCAAAATACACTCACTGGAAACAGACTGTCTTTTACCTGAAGGACGTTCTTTCTCTTAACGCCGGTGAGCTTATTCATGGTAGCATATCGAGTGCCCCTAACGCTCAAAACATTCGTGACCTGGATATCGAGATTCAATACGACTTCAAGCCCAACAATGACCATTCTCGTTCTGCTTCTAACAAACTCAACTTTGTCATGTGCTAGGCTTGCACATACATACCTGTAGAATGAAAGGAAGGAAAGGGATTTAGTGAGAGATTTGAAAGAGAAAGACTCATTATATATTGTTAAAGGAAAATGGTAGGAGGTAAGGAAGGACCAAATCGAGTAATATAGTATGAATATAGTATTAGAGAGAAAACAACAGATAATTTATTCTAATTAATTCACTTTAATTCCTATGCTTTTTTGATTCTCTAAACTTTTGTATACTGACATGTTTTGTATAGTCTCGGGTAGGCCCTGAATACTTTTTTCGGATAGTTCTTGTAACGTCAACTTTTTATTTTTATTTTGGGAGAGGGAAGGAGGAGTTATTCCCTTTAGCAGCAGTAACAATAGCATATTAGAGTGCTGTGGTCACCGTCATAGTCTGAGAATGCAACAATATGACCGGTGGAAGGTCCTCACACCATACATCCAGCGATTCTACATACTGCCAACTTTCTTCCTCACTCAAATGTGTGCCTAAGGTAGGCGCGGGGAGAGTGGAGAAAATGACAACTGAGTCCTTTGAAGTTTCCCGCATCATGTCGTTCAAAATAACATGCTGCGCGTTGGCTGGAAGGTCATTAAACGATAGATATGCACCTCTTTCTTCATTATCGTCATCAGTGTCGCCGTTGGTGTCTTCGTCTTCACCATCGTCGTCTTCCCCATTGTTTGGTCTCACTTCTTCTACCTCAGGTGTCATGTCAAATGTCACGCCTCGTCTGGGCTCAGCTTCTTCCTGCTGCTCTTCAATAGACCCAAATCCCGGCGCAAGGCCAAGTCCACTGCTACTACGCACTAATGGAGTCCTCTCGTCAGATGCTAGCGGTCCAGCAAACGCAACATCTTTTGGCGAGTTTATCGATCGGCTCCGACTTGGCCCGCCTGGCCTCTGTCCAGCAATGGTTGTACCAATTCCTCCACTTACCCCAGACAACGAATTGGCCTTATTCACGCGCTTCTTCTCAAACATAATTGTAGGCCGACCATCGTCAGCTTCTTCGTCAACCATAGTGTTGGGCATTGCCATTCCTGAGAAGTTCGGCTTCCGCTTCTTGGCTGCCGCGGCGGACAGCGGGGTTGACGATCCGGATCTCGACAATGGAGGAGGTGTCGCCGTTCCCGCGCTGCCCGCCGATTTGACAGTCTCAACCGATGTGGTGCTCGAAACTCCTCGCAATGATTTTTTTAGAGTCGACTCTGGAGAAGCACTAGAACTCTGTACCGATAATTTGCCAAAATTCAACTCGCCTCCATCTTTTTTGTTGCTTTCTTCCTTCGAAGTGTCTTTCGATTCAAAAGAAGGCAGTCCCACCCGCTGCTGCGTTGGTGTTGTCTGTCGGCGCTTTGCGGGCACTGGAGGAGGAGTCTCAGTCTGCGACGCATTGAACGAGCTGGATAGAGAATCAAAGGCACTGCTCACTGCAGCCTCGTCATCATCGTAATCACTTTCGCTGTCTCTGTAAAAATCAGTCGCATGATGCATGTCACTTTTGCGAAGTTTGCTTGTATGCATACTGAGGCCAGCCACGCCCATCTGCTGCAACGAGGAGATAGTGTGTCTCCTCTTGCGATTCATCGTAAATGCTGATTTGGGCGGCGATCCGCTCGCTGGGTGCTTTTTGCCTGCATCCTGACTGCCGACATTGACACTACCGAATCCTACACCCTCGGCTGTTTGCATGAGGCCTTCCACACGGTCCTGTGGGATGAATCCGGTTGGCGTGCCGTTCGTGGCGTACTTGCGCGCCCATTCTTTGCGCGCATCTTGCAGTTCAAGCCACCACTCATGCTTACCCAAGAAGCGCTTCACACGGCCCGATATGTCTTTTCGACCATGTACGATGGTTTCGTACGCGGGCACATCGCCTTCGCTGAGGCATAGTACAAGAATTTCTGCATTGATACGCAGACGCTCCAAAAGGATCTTGATTCTGTACCGCTCCTCCTCGACGTCTTCAAAGAATTCAACGAAAACAACCACCCGCAGGTCATGATTTGCTTTCCACGCAGGGACAGTGCGTAAAATGGCGCCCATTTGCAAAATGAGCGTGTATGTGTCAAAATTCGTAGTCAACGCACTTGTTTCGCCATTCTCATCGATAATCTGGGCTGACATTTGGATTGGATATAGGTCAATGTATTTTCTTTTGCCCTCCACATGAGTATCAGACGTAGGCATTTCCAATCTTGGGAACCCTTTGGCGATAGCAATATTAGCGCGCATCGTTAATAAATCTTCAATGATATTGACCCATTGTTGGACGTTGATAGTGCTTTCACGCCGGCATAGATCGGTAGGCAGTGGCTCCATCTGAACACTGATTTCAGTAGCATCATGAACTGCAGTATTTTGAGTGAATTCGCTGTTTGGAAGATGGTTTCGCTTCTCGAAAAAGCCAAGGACGGTAATGTTTGGTCTCATACCTCCTAGGCCTGAACCCATGTACACGTTACGAGCGCCCCAAACAATATCAGGACCCGCCGCAATTTGCACAAAAGCCTTTACCTTACTTAGATCACGCAGTTTGATCCAGCAGCTTTGCTGGTGTTTCACCTCTGCAAATGACTGTTGAAAGTCTTGGGTAACAACGACGTGCCCCAAAATGTACAGTCCACCTTTCTTCAGATGGTTACAAAAGTGAATCAGGTTCCATGCGGACCTGGGATTGTCTACCAAAAGCAAAATTTGTGGTCTCCAGAACTTGACGTGGTCCTGTCTCAAACGAAGCAGATACTTTCGTACCTGATGGTATATCAATGCTTGAGATACATCACCCCAAGGCTTGGGCTGTGAAATGTAATGAATGAGCATAAACAAGACAATAAGAATGATAATCATCAGAGATGCAGAAACACCATCTGCCACAAACATAGCTGCAATTGATGCTGCGGCACCAGCTCCGGCGGTATAGGTATTGAAGTACTTAAATGATGGTCTGAAATTCGGCGCACTGGCTATTTTCAGTAAAAAACAAGCAAGATTGGTAACAACAAAAGTCATAAGAAATGCCATGGTAATGAATGTTGCAATAGTGTTAATGTCAAATAGGAGTGTAATCTGAGCCAAGATGTACGTAAAAATAACGGCGTTGATGGGATCATCGTTGCGAGCGGTTCCTTTTGCAAAGGGCTTTGTGAATGGCAAAAGGTCGTCTTTGGCTAATGCTTGAAGCTGCTTTGCAGAGCCAATAATTCCGACAATGGAGGAAAACAGTGAAGTAGAGAGTTCGCCAAGGATAATGAAATACTTGTTCATGTTGACGTTTTGCAAAACCTGTACATCTCGATATAACAACTCACGGGAAATGCAACTTCCCATGGCCAAAATCACCAATGAGTACGAGCAATAAGTCAATAACAAGCCTCGTAAAGTTCCCTTGGGAATGCTTGCTGATGGCTTTTTCAAGTCACCAGACATGGAGGCGCCTGCAAAAATACCACAAGTAGCTGGAAAAAAGATTGCAAACATGTCCTGAAAGGTCTCTCGTTCCTTAATCATGCTTCCAGCAGCGCCTTTCGTGAATCGTGGCAGAAGGTTGTCTCGTATTGTGGCCCATGCAAACCCAGTGTACTTTGCGCCACCATAATGCGCCACCTCAAAAGGCTTCACAAAAATGGCGGATAATGGGACAGTGAACGTCGAGAGCAACAATGTTACAAATAACACCTTACCAGCCTTTGCAAAAACTGATGATCCAACTAAGCAGATACAGGTGCAAAAAATGAGCAGGCCAGTTGAGTAGCTGAATTCCCACCATTGTCCCTCCGGAAGAATTTTCGCTGTTACACCGTTCGTGGCTCCAAAATTTATGAGCAGTGGCTCGCAAAAACCAACAACATTCATACCACTAAATTCCTGGGTTAGATTCGACTGGTCCAAAAACATAAAATACAGATACTCACGCGTTTAAAACCTGGCCAATGTAGAACACAACACCAATGCTTCCGCCAAATTCAGGCCCCAGAGATCTGCTAATCATGTAGTATGCACCACCGCCTTTAACAGTTCCGTTTGTAGCAATTGCAGACACCGAGAGAGTAGTCAGTAGATCAACCCCGTAAGAGACTGTCAAAAGTAAAAACATGCCCAAAATGCCCGTCTGGCCCAAGATGAAGCCGAAACGCAGGAACATGAGAATTGAAAGCACATTTAGCGTTGTCGGAATGAAAACACCCTCAAACGTCCCCAGCTTGTTTGTCGATTCATCTTTATCAGATGTACTCCCTGAGAGCTTACGGGGGTGATTGTGATGGTTTGTGAGAGTTGATATGCGGTGAGTGAGTTTATTTGCGGGCTCAGAAATGCTGCTATTTCGGCCATAGTATTGCCTTCCTTCGAGTTCTCTCACAGCAGCGTCAGACGAAATCATTTCAGAGTCACGGAACGAGAGTTTGAAGTCTGCACCGGACGCTGTTGCGGCACTGTCATCTTTGGAATCACTCATAGAGTGTGCGTCGGTCATGAAGGTCCTGCTAGGGCTCTGTGGCTGTCGGAAAGGGTTTTCTAATCTGGAAAACAAAAAAAGTTGCAGGAGAGTAGTAAACACGATAGATGGTTTAAATTACAAGGATCCTGGGCAGAACAGGTGGCGGTATTTAGATGCAGTCCTTATCTGGGATATTCAATTGTTCCTATCGAGAGTACTAGTAAGCAGTGGTAGCCTGTAGGAAGTAGGCAGCAGGCAGTAGGCAGTGGTAGCAGTGATAGGTAAAGTATTGAAAGGGTCCAAGAAGAAGCCAAAAATAAAAATTAAATTGTGCGTTCCATGCAACCATTAGCAGCACTATCAACGATCAGACTGCCGATAAAGGGGCCAATGGGCTTGAGCAGATGAGTTGATAAGGAAAATCTCATGGTATCCTCATGACCATAGTATTCTCCGTGACTTCCTCCTGACGGAATCACGAAGCCTGCTGCCTCCTTCTAAAAGTCTCCACGTCGTGTTGTTCATCTTTGTATGGCATTGAAAAAACTTAGATTTTTGGTTGTGGGACGCTAGTGGTGCAAAACCAGGCACAAACGCTGCCAAAACATTCTTTTTCATCGCTTCACCCTCACATCTCTGCAAGATGCATTCGCTTGCCGTTATAGCATGTCTGGCATTATTTTCACTCGCCACGCTTGTATATAATGATGGTATACACTTCAGTAAGGCTCTGGCTAAGCCTCCCTACGGCACTTCGCAAGCTCAGTCTATTGACGATATTCGCAGCTTCCAGGTAGGTCAGAAGTCGCTCTATTCGCAAAAGTCTAGGGACAAATTCAACATGTTTCAACACACAGGAGGTCTAGGTCCCTACATTGAGCACTCGGGGATTGGTGTCAGTGTCGACCCTCCAGAGTTATGTTCTGTTGAACAAGTACATGTGCTGGCCCGACACACAGAGCGCTACCCCACGCCGGAAAAGACCTTCCATGCAACCGTTAACAAATTGAAGGGAAAGTCGCTAGGTTCTCTAGAGTTCCTCAATGAGTACAGTTTTTTTATCACAGAGCCTGACAAGCAGTACGGACGTTTGACGTGGACTGGGCCCTACAATGGAATTGATGAGGCCAAACGGCTGGGTGAAAAATACAGGCTGCGATATAGGACTTTGCTAAATCAGTTCAGGGCAGACAACGCTGGCGGCCTTCCTATTTTTACAAGTTCATCTTCCAGGGTAATTGCTACAGCCCAGCAGTTTGGTCTTGGGTTCCTGGGATACGACTGGGAAGCTAGTGAAGGAAAGCTAGTCGTGGTTTCAGAGTCTGCTAGCTCCGGAGGTGACAGTTTGACTCCCGATAAATGCTGTGAAACCTATGACAAGGAGCATGAGCACATGAACTATCACCACTTTTTCCACAAGTACTTCTCTAGAACTCTGGCCAGACTACAGAAGGAGAGCACTGTGGATTTAACATTTGGGGACGTTCAGAACCTGATTGAAATGTGCTACTTTGAATTGAACACCAAAGAAGACTCACAATTTTGCAAGATTTTCAACGCCAGTGAACATGTTGCCTATGGGTACACGCGTGCATTGAGATACTTTTATCGCAACGGGCCTGGCAACCCAATGTCGGCCAACATTGGTTCCGTTTACGCCAATGCCACTATAAAGCTATTGAATGAAGAGAACGCCGAACTTCCCTTTTACTTCAGTTTTTCGCACGATACGCACTTGAACTTTTTTTATTCTCTTCTGGGGATGTTTTCTGACAACCAACCCCCTTTGCCATATCACTACATGTCATCACAGCATCCTTGGGTGAACTCTATTCTTACTCCTATGGGAGCACATATTGCTATCGAGAAGCTCTCTTGTGTTGAAAATGCAACAGAAAGCAAATTCGTTCGATTTATCATTAATGATGCTGTAATCCCATTCCATGAATGCCAGTCTGGACCTGGCTTCAGCTGTCCTCTCCCAGAATTCACAAAAGACATTTCCAGTAGAATATTAAACAACCCTTACTCTTCCTGCAATATAGACTCCAAGTTACAAGAACAGATCTCATTTTTTTGGAACTGGCGGTCACACATTAACATACAAGAACCTGAAATTCTCTAGAACATAGTTACAATCAAAAAGGATATATAAATAAATAGTAATTGCGCTATGATCAGTCCGCGATTTTGCGAAATGCAAAGGCCAAGTAGAACCCGCAGGCTTCCCGCTCGTCACCTTCAATTCCATAAGATCCATCAGATTTGACCACACCCATTGATCCAGCAGTCTTCAACGTCCATGAGTTCTTCTCAAGCTCTTCATCAAAAAGACGCAAAAAGGGTTTCTTGAATTCCAACTCCAGATGATATTCTTCTGCCAGTGCCCTGAACGCTTCAAAGGGCACAACGTACTCTGGAACATTACCAACAGCATCCTCTAAGAAAAAGGTATATTTGTGGCCAAAAGGTGGTTTAAACACACCGTCTCTAGGCGGTGCTAACTCGAACTCAACATGGTATATGCTGTTTCCCCATTTCAGCTCATGAGGCTCTAATTTCCGGATATGCTTGTTGATGACATCACTGTTGGGGATAGTGCCAATAAACACGCCTCCCCTTCGCAACGAACGCGAGATGTTGGCCAGAAGAGTTCGCACACGCTTCTCATTTTCAAACGCGTAATGCAAACAGAACTGGGAGCTCACAATGTCTACTGGAAATGCATCCGGGTGGACAATTGACTCCACGCGTTCTTCAAATGCGTCTCCCACGCAAAAATCAGCCCAAAAATGCTTATTTCGCACTTTATCATATCTGTCTCTAGCCTGTGAAATGCTGACTTCTGCAATATCGATCCCAATGAAGCCTGCGCAGCCTGCTCGGCCCCATTTGAATATGTCACCCCCTTTGCCGCATCCCAGATCTAGCACGGTGCAGTCGCGGCGCGAAAACTTATTTATGAGGACAAACTTAATCCAATTGTTGAATGATCTCAGCTTGATAATGGGAGATTCCTGTCGACGCTGGATTCCCTGGTCTGGTCTTTGGTTGTAGTGCTGCCTGACAACAGAAGTTTCACCACGGGGACTGCGTTCTCGTTCACCACGATCGCCTCTTCTCTCGTTTCGTTCTATTCGCTCTCTGTGCTCACGGGCTTGAATATCACGATCTTCTTGAGATACTCTACTATTTGGCTTGCGGATCTTGCGAGCTGGCTCCTGGGGTTTTTCTGGGAGCAACGGTTCAATTCGAGCTTCTTTCTTAGGTGAAGATAAGGGAGCATCGTTTTTGTATTCCTCAGCCTCAGATTTGTTCACTTTCGGCGTTATATTTTCCAGAGAATCGTGTCGAGCGCGTTTTTTGTTCTCGCTTTCAGTTTCAGTAGTTCTCTTAGCTTTAGGCGATTGAACAGCAGGCAATTGAGCTGTAGGTGATGCGACAGATGGTGACTTGGCAGCGGGTGATTGAGCAACAGGTGGCTGGGTAGCAGGTGATTGAATAGCAGGTACGCTTGAATGTTCAGAGTCTGAAAGAGTCGTCTCTTTAGAATTGTTCTTATCATCATCCATAAAACTTTCTACGATGTCATCTTTCATGTTGTTCTCAGATTTCGGCTTGGGATTTAAGCTCTCGTCACTATCCTGTATCTCTTTGACTGGGACAGAGGAAGACTCTAACTCCAGGGCACCATCCTCTTCATTTTGCTCCTCGTCCGATTTCCATGAATCTCTAGCAGGATCGTACATGTTATTGTAATATAAAAAGTGGCCGAGTGTTGGCAATTGGATTTCCATGAAAGAAAAATCACAGACGAAATTTTCTGAGTTGAGTCCTCAGGTAGGGTAACATATGTATAACAATGCTACATACTCGAAAATATTAAGCAGTAGCCTTTCAGGACATTACACAGGCACTTTTTCTGAAGGAATCATTGTTGTAAACCCCGAGGCAATGATTATACTTGTACCTTCAGTTCGCTGTCTGCTCGGGATGTTTGGCACCTCCCCCTTGTCATACGTGGCCTCAAAACTCTCTGACTTTGAAGAGCATTCAAACCGCAAGCTTGCAGCAATACTGTCCATTCCCTTTCAACTCCATTAATCATTACTATACATTTTAATAAATACTGCTTTTTGGCGAGACTCAAAGCCTAGTACATGGCTTCAACCAACTGATTAATGTTCTCCTCACGATCACCAAGAGCTCCGCCTTCAATGAAATGCTTGAATTTTCTGGGAACTCCCCAGCCACCCGTAGGGTTAGAAAGCTTGAAGGGCCACAGAAAGTTGTTAGCCTGCTTGAAGTTGGGGCCAACTGTGTAAATCTCATGGAGGAGATCCTCCATGGAGACTATTCCAAATTTACCAAGACTTGCCTCAATGAGCTCGTTTGAAGTAAGAGCGATACGCTGCTTGTTGATCTTTCCGTAACCACGCTTGTACAAAAGCTTACGAACAGTGGCATGGCTAGGATAACCATACGCAACGTAAGGCTCTACCAATCTCAAGAGCTCCTTGGTAGCCTTGGTGACTCGCAGAAAAACACCATTGTTGATCTGTAGAAGTCTAAGCAGCTGCAAAGCTTTTCTGGGCTTTGGAGCAATCTTGTTGATACCCTTAATACGGATGACAAAAATTAGTTTGGGCTCAGGGGCAACATATATGGAACCTTCAGCCTTAGCAGCACGCTTTTTCTCAATGATTTCTCTTTCAAGATTGTAGTACTTCTGCTCATAAGCAGCAGTTCTATCAAAAACGACCTTTCTTTTTTCCTGAGAAGCCTTAATAATCGTTAGTACAAATCGTCAAAAGTTTAATATGATTTTTAGTTCAAGTGTTTATCAGACCCGAAAGATGGTTAATATGACAACATCACCGCCGCAGCTAGTCGATCAAAGTGTTGTTATGGTTTCATCACTAAACAGAATGGATTTGGGTAATGAGGACATACCTTTTTGCGAGCAGCTTTCTCAGCAATAGCCTTTTCAGACTTTACTTCCAGAGCCTTATTCTTTTTCAACAAGGACTCAGGGGGGAAAACATCAACATGAGTAGGGACAGTGCTGGAATTATTATTAGTACTGGTTTAGAAGAAATCATAAGGAACAATAAATGCCCAAGGAAGATTTCCCTTTCATGTTTTTGATCAAAGACGCTCCACGCATGGCTTCAAGTCAAAGACAACACCCCGAAATTTCGGGAACACCACGCACAGGGAAAAGGCTCAATGAGCGATGTCCCAAAGTTTGTAATAATGCTTTTAAAGCAAAGCGTCTGATAGACGTTAAGCTCAACACACTTCAAACGGAAGTAAAAAGGGCTGGTTGAAAAGGCCAGCTGAAGCTCCGTATTTGAAGTTCCAAAGTAGATCAACCATTTCAATCCTACAGGGTATCACATATCGCTGGTATCGCTTGCCATCATTGGTCTCACTCACTGGGCAACCATTTTGTGTTGTGTGTAGCTGTGTTGATAGCTTTGATTCAATACTTGAATTTGTTGTGGAAAGAAAGTCAAAAACTGATGAAAATTTCGCACCTTTATATGGCTCTACAGGGCATGGAATGCGCAAATGTGAGTCTGTTAGGGCTTCTAAAGAAGGGTCAACACAGATGTAAGTCGTGACTAATAATTACATACATGCTTATTGATTACTCGTTTTAGATTACCAAAAACGCTGTTACCCTCTTTCTAATGTTCAAAACTGCCAAAGCAAAGCACGTCCCGGAGAGCCCGCATTGTTGGCGATGATAGCCTATTTCTTAAATTCTAATTCCCGGATGCCATTTCGCATTGTTAAGAATCCATTCCCACCATTTCCTGTCTGTCTACCGCACTTTACCATCAGGTCTACGCGTCGTTTCTACCAAGTCGTTCCGCTTGTCAGGATTACAGCCTTAGGCTTAGAAGTTCCCGCATGCAAAAACCGTTTTAGTCGATTGTGAGCAGTCCTTAATCAGCTATAGCTAACTTCGCAATTACCGTAAAACGTGCTCGCTCTGTTGCTCAGTCAATTTAGTCTACGTCGACGTCGTCATATTAATTTACCTGTCTGTTTGCCTCTTGCTCTTCGTCAATACGAACTCATGTCTTACTCGAACGACAACACCATCCAGCCAAGAAATAACATAACTGGCTTAGAGAACAATTTTCGTCTGGACCACCACAACAGTCGCAGAGTTTCTGATCTTACCCAGGACTATCATTGGTATCCTGACTACTTCCCTACAGCTACTCAACCTGGAACCACAGGCAATTTTGCTGTACCCGGCGCGAACGCTACTTTCCCTTATCAAAACGTTGTCGCGGCGCCGGGTGCCTCGCAGAATCCCCCACTAAGTTCGACTTCCCTTCTTGAAAACCCCGCCATGTCTTCATATGCTTCAGAAACTCTCGCGAAAAAACCGATAAAGCGAATTGCGCACCCGAAACACAAGAAACCAGTAAGCTCAGCGCCAGCAAAGCGGCCGGCTTTCATCTTGAAACTTTGGAATATGGTGAACGACCCTACAAACCATGAATATGTTCAGTGGGCAGAAGATGGCGAAAGCTTCAAAGTTCTTAATAAAGAAAACTTTGAAAAGTTTGTGCTTCCGAAATATTTCAGACACAGCAATTACTCGTCGTTTGTGCGTCAACTAAACATGTATGGTTGGTACAAAGTCCAAGACATAGCCTCTGGAGCTATTCAGTCTGGCGAAGAGGTTAGACAGTTCAAGTCGCCATATTTCATTCGAGATCGAGAGGACTTGCTCGATAACATTGTGCGGAACAAATCATCAAAGGACAGTGATGATGAAGACGAGACTGATATGGCAAGACTTCTCGACGAGCTTGAAGTGATCAAACGCAACCAGATGGAAATTGCTGCTGATCTTAGTCGTATCAAAACTGACAACCAGATGCTTTGGAAAGAAAGCTATGAATCGAGAGAACGACATAAAGGTCATGCTGAGACATTTGAGAAAATTTTGCGATTCCTCGCGTCTCTTTACACGACGAACCAGAACAAATTTGTGGGCGACAACGCAGCGCAACAAAAACAGCAAAGGCAACAAAGGCTGCTGCTACATAATTCGAATTCGAGCGAGGCCACAAACGGAAATGGCCAAATTTCCGAGGTACCGTCTAATAGCGAAGCCCCAATGACAATTGAAGAATTAATGTCTAGTACTCCATCAGAGGCTGCAACTACACCCTTGAACACTTCTCACAGGATATCTTCCGTGAACAACGGGGAAGATATAAAAACCGGGGCTCACATCAGCGAAATTGCTTCTCCGCTGAGTACCGATACTTCACCGACTACTCAGCAAACCGTTGAGGTTCCTGCGACCAACCAGCCATACGCTCTTCCGATGCCATACCAGGGTCCAGCTGATTTCACAAACTACAATAATGCTGAAGAGCAACCTGGATTTGATTATCTGAATAACAACGCCCTCAGCAATAGTGATATTTATTCTTTGAACGATACTGATCCGAGTGTGTCTTCAAGTGTGCCCCCAGCTACTACTTCTCCGAGTTACCAAATCAATACTTCCCCTCTGCAATCAGACAATGTGGGAGCCACGTATCCCATACAAGACTTTACTCAGTCTCCTGGTACAAGTAATGGAATACCTATACCCATAGTTACATCCACCTCATCTGATAATTTGATACCGCCAGGCTCAAATGCAGTCGCCTCAACAATGCCACTCTTGTCTGACGAAATGTTTGATAATGAGCAAGATTGGCTAGAAGATAACAACAATCAGAATATATTGTCAAATTCTTCGACTGATATAGACAATATTATTAAAAACATCAACTACCAAGGTGACTCTCTCGAAAGAATTCAAAGACAACTACATAGGTATTCCACATCTGGTCAGAGCGGCAGTCCACAATTGGACCCTACATTTGATGTTGATGAGTTTCTGAGAAGCTCGGCTGTTGATGCTCCGCAGTCTAGCGAAGCTACAAGCGAGCTTCAAACCCCGAGTCAAGATGATTACGAAGATTCAAGTACTCAAGAACGTCTGCGAAAGCGAGCAAGGCTGACAGAATGAGCAACAGAATACAACTATATGAGATTTTCTTTAATGGAATGGAAAGATAACGCTTATTGAAAGAAATATATAGAGGAAATAAAGGAATGATAGGTATAAGTTCAACAAATGATACATTTATCTTTGTCTTTAGAATTTCTCTTAGCACTTACGAGTACCTGCTTTTTTGGTGGATTCCTTTTTGGTTGTTGAGAAGTTTGTGGCTGGGAGTTGCGACTGGAAGATTGCTGCTGCTGTTGAGAATTGCTTTCTGCCTGTTGTGCCATTCTTCTGTCTTCCTCTTCCTGAAGCTGGCGAGCATATTCGAAATCCAATACCTCATTCATCATCTGATCGTCAGTCAAAATGGGTCGAGACGGTTCATTGGGATTGTCACTTGATTCATCTAAAGGAGATATTTGAAACTGGCCGTCATAAAAATTGTCATCCTGGCCATTGACACTTGAGAGCGATTGCCATACAATATCTTTCTTGCCGCCAAACCCTGCGTCGGTTACAAGCATCATCAGATAGCCCCCCGGGCCATGGGACTTGTAAATTGTTGAAAAGTGATCGTTTCGAAAAAAGACGGCGAGGTTGCCTGGTGGTAGGAGTTCACTGAGAAATGAAATACCATACTCTGTGAGTTGCGTGGGATACCTTTCGAGAAACATCCTAACTGCGTATGCCTTGTTAAGACGCTCTTGGTCTTCTGCCGCTTTGACTTCTTCGGGTAAACTATAGCTTCTCTCAAGTATGCTAGCATGGGACTCCTTAGAGGGCACAGGACTAGCTGGTACCGAAGAAGGAAGCGAAGCTTTTGGTGTATCTGCAAATTTTGTATCGGAAAGCTGGGACGAATCTAGGCGGTTTTGCATTGCTGGAGAGGCATTTAGAGTGTGTTCAACAAAGTTCCTAGATGTTGGAGATCGGAGAACAGGTGTAGTGGGGCCTGAAGAGCCCAAGGCAATGCTGAGTTTTGAGGAAACAAGATTTTCTGGGGTATTCTTTACTTGTTCTGCACTATTGGGTGTTGAACCGTTTGAGACATTGTCATGAGGATCCGGGGTAAGTTTAGTATCGGTACCTTGTTTAAGATCACATTCTTCAGTATCTTCCACTAGAGCTGTATCAACGTTTTTAACAAGCCTAGGGCTATCAACAACGTTCTCGGGATTGGAGTTCTTCGCCTCTATTTCTAAGGCTTCAACTAGTAGCATTTGTGACTGTTCATACGATTCAGCCTCAATAACGTACTTTCCTATAGAAGCCTCCGGATCGACAAGCCAGCCGTGCACAACATCAACATCGTATAAGCGGAACAGCGACATTTCAGGCGAATTGCTGAACTGGCCATCAAACATCGGGTCAATATTCAGGCCCGTTACAAGCTTAGGCAAAAGCCTGAGCACGTCGTCAGTGTCGTTGATAATTTCGTTCGTCTCGCCTCTCTCCGAGCCAGATACTTTTTCAAGCAAAAGTTCTCCAAGATATTCCAGCAACCCTTTAACGGAAATACGCTCTTTTCCTGAAGTGTAGGCAGCCGTTGCAGGATTTGAGAGTACCATTGTATTGATAAGCGCAACCAGTGGACAGGGGCCATTGGCATTTTGAAGGAGAATGTTAACAAAGTCACGAGTTCCCGTGCGGTCTAGCCATGATATTTTTTTGGTGTCAAAGTATTGAATTTCTGGCCTGGCGTCACCATGTTGTGGCTGTTCGTCAGTGTTTGCTGAAGGCGAGGCTCGAGACACGCTTGGAAGTCCTTGCTGGCCTGACTGAGATACAGCGTTGCCATTATCTACAGAAGGGTTCATGTAGGCAAAATATATACACCGCCAGTATAACAGGATCTGGCTGAAAGATATGAATGAATTTTCAATTTACTAACTGGTCCAGAAACATAGTCAATAGTTCTTTTCCCAGGATATTGTTAGGGACCTGAAGGATTAGGGTTTTAGAGCCTGGCCCAAGTTCTGGCTTTTCAACTTCCAAGAACAGTCACTTGACGGCTTTAAGCCCGTACTACACTGTGCACAGCACATAGTTCTGCTTTCGCAACAATTCACACCATACTTGAGCAGATTTTTTGCAAACGCGCCCGGGGGTCAATTTTGAGCTCCAGGAAATGCTGGTGAGGCCTGGGACAAGTCCGTTCCTGATGAAACTCTGTTGTAATACAGGGCTAGGGCTGCTGGTGTCCAAATGCCACATCTGTCGTTGTCTCCACATCCAACATATTTGAACATCTTAGGGCACCTTTGATTCCTGTCATTTTCTCTCTGAAACCTGCGCGTGGCACAGATACAGCGTGCATTGCCACTTTTATTCTGGTCCCTGTACTGATACCTGCTGTACCATGTTCTCATCAGCATTTAAAGCATGTAAGTAGAATATATTAGCTACAATCCTCCCCTAACAATACAGTCGGAGGAAGTACCATCACCTCAGGATATAATATCTCTGCCAGTCATTCGTTCATTGCAGGCCCTTGGGCTGTTTTCAACGCCAAATCAAAAGCCACCGGAGAGGCCGTGAGTAGTTTACAAGATACGATTTGCATGAATAATGGACTAACAAAATTTAGGTCTCGGTTTTTGTGTTTGACAAAAGACGCCTAAATGATTTAATCACCAAGGCGGGAGCTTCAAAAAGTACGGGAAATGACGTCTACGAAAGGTTGAGGCGCGAAGTTGCGTCGCTGGCAAAGCTCAGACATCCTGCTCTAGTAAAGCTCATTGAGCCATTGGAGGAAACGAAAGGCACTATGCGATTTGTCACAGAGCCATTAACCTCATGCTTGCAACATATGATTCACGTCAACTCATCAAGTGCTGGATCTAGCGAGATTGATGGAGGTGAACTCGACGAGATCGTGATACAAAAGGGAGTGCTGCAACTTGCCGAAGGCCTGGACTTTTTACATTCTGCAGCCGGCCTCGTGCATCTAGATATCCAACCTTCTTCTATTCTCATCAATGTGAAAGGAGACTGGAAGCTGTTTGGCCTTGGATTTACCGAAAACTACAAGGACGGCCCGGCAGAGTATTTCATTCCTAGATTTGATCCGCGCCTGCCTTCATATGTTCAAGTGAACTTAGACTATGCAGCCCCTGAACTGATCCTCGAGCATAGGCTCGACATAAGCAATGACATCTTTTCTTTGGGGTGCCTACTCATTTCACTCTTCACGTTCCGACCGCCCATGAGAACGGACAATAATCCCAACGTATACAAACAAGAGTTTGCAGGAATAACTAAAATCATGCGGGATGAGCGGATTCCAAGTTACCTCCACGACATGATACCTCAATTAGTTGCGAGATATCCAAATCAGAGACCTACTCTAGAGCAATTCAAGAGTTCGCCTCTTTTTGACAATGTTCTGATCCGCACAATCAATTTCTTAGACGACTTTCCTGCAAAACTCCCTGCTGAGCAGCAAGCATTTATGAATGGGTTTTCAAAGCTAATTGATCAATTTCCAAAGTCAGTTTTACAGAGGAAGATTCTACCAACACTGCTCGAGGAGTTGGGCAAGGAGGATGCTTTAGTAGGCTCAATTCTGGTCAACATTTTTGAAGTTGGCAAGGATATGAGTCAGCTTGGGTTTTCAGAAAAAATTCTTCCTGGCATTAAAAAAGTTGGTAAGATACTGAGCGCCAAGGTGGCAGTACTTAAATACATGAATGTGCTGAAATCGCGGGTGAATGGTAACGAGTTCCGGGACGACATTCTTCCAATTGTTCTTGACGCGATGGAAACAGCGCCTCCAGAAATCCAGGAAGTTGCCTTACAGCAAATCCCGCTTGTCATTGAAAAGCTCGATTTCGTAACTTTGAAAAGTGAGGTTTTTCCCAAAGTGGGAATTGTTTTTGCAAACACTACCAGCTTGTCAGTTAAACTTGAGTCGTTGAATGCTTTTGAGCAACTTGTGAAAAACGGGTTGGACAAGTACGCTGTGACAGAAAAGTTGCTGCCGTTGCTCAATGGTATGAAAACACGAGAACCCAAGGTCATGATGGGAGCTCTGAACGTGTATTCAAAGGTCATCCATATAGTGGATATCGAAGTATTGGCGCGAGTTATAGTTCCTCAGCTCTTGTCTATGAGCATGGAATCGATGCTCAATCTTAGCCAATTTCGAGCGTTCATAGACGAGATCAAGTCTTTACTAGATCGGATTGAAAAGGAACACGGTAAGCGGCTTTCTCAAGTTCAAGTGGAGTCAAAATCGTCTGTTTCTTCCAAATCACCTGTGGAAGAAGGGGAAGAGAAGAGCAATTTTGAAGATATCATTTACGGACGTAAAAAGTCAACTGCATCGCCAGCTAATACGCAATCACAAACATCTCCGAACCCGCAAGGATCACAAGGTTCGCTACCTTTTGGATCCCTTAAACTAGAGCCATCCTCCAAACCATCTTTTGCGTCAATTTCATCTAGCCAGTCAAGCAACCGACTTGAATCCAGCATTGGCAGCTCCATCAGCTCCCTCAAACCCATGAACAGCTTTCAGGCCCCCAAGCCTAAGCAGACAATGCTTTCTCTACAACCCAGTCAACCTTCATTCCCTACCCTTCAACCTAGTCAGCCGTCCGCTCCTGCATTGCAGCCATCAAACAGCTGGCAAACCCCATTACAATCCAACACTAGTCCAACCTTGGGATTTGGCAACCTGGGAACCACGCCGTCTACATCTTCCAGTAATTGGAACACGCGTCATTCAACAACTACTCCAACTACTACAACTATTGATTGGTCACAGGCAACCAAACCAAAACCGGCCGAGTCGTTTGGCAGCTTTGTCCACAACAACCACGTCTCGTCGCCGCCCCTGGCTAGCCCTCAAGTGAGCAACAATAACATGGGCGGCTGGGCAGCACCTCTCCAACCTGAGCAAAAATATCATATCAACCGAAAAGTAGGTTTGCAGAAGCTACCAAATCCTCCTACTAG
>JAJMAH010000011.1:65845-121590 GCA_030564925.1 Geotrichum aggregatum
CCCCCCCCCCCCTCTTTTCCGTGCTATATGGGTAGTTGTCATGTTATAGCCAAAAAGCCCAACTTCCACGCATTTTCACAAGCAATATAATAGGTCTAGGTCTACAATACAGTATATCTATAGTAAATTGTGGTCAGACAAACCCTTTTGTCTATAATCCAATCGTATTTGGAAAAGCCCATAAAGTTATAGATGAGGGTTAGAGACCGGAAACCATAAATTTAATTTTGTTCCAGAAGTAGGAGACTTCAGGGTTTTCTATACGCCCATCTACATAGATCCAGCTTACGCTATAGCTATTCGGTAGATAGGTAGGTAGGCTATTATATCCGAAAGAAGGTTGGCATAAATAGCACAAGCGCCGCCGCTTTTATGCCATAATGGTCGCAACAGAGTCTCCACACGTGCAACAGCCTCAATCTGACGTGCATGCCCAATCTGGACTTACCGACGGGCACGTTTTTGGCCGCGAGAAGAACCAAGGTTTTTCACGGGTCTTCTGATGGTGTCGCATTGTGCAAGGCGTGACGTCGGCGTCTGACGAGAAAGTGCGTCATGATCGTTGTTCACGAGAGTTCATTGGCCGCTGTCCGTGTCCGGTTGGTTGAGGCCGGGCCCTCCTTTTGTTGAGTTTTGATTTCGCAACGTTCTCCCGCCTACGCCGCCTGGGCCCTGAAATTTCGGTATCTTGATATTCTCGTACGAGCCCTAAACCGTAAGGTGTGTGTCACCATCGGATCTCGAAATTACGCAGCTGAAAACTGAATTGAGCTTAGTCTTAGCTTACAAGATCGGTATCTCCGCTTTCGAGGTCGATCTGAAATGTGTTCCAAGCCTGGCGCCCCGGAGCCTCCAGAATAGACTAACCGGTCCGAATTTTAAGCTTTTCGTATCTCGCGGGTTTTATCCAAGCCTTGTTTCCCTATAAGCTTTTTTATTTTTATTTTGGTATTTCGAGCCTGTGTGGTTGCGCGGTGCCCGCATCAGCTGCGTCATGAACCAAAATCGTTAACATCGTCATCTTCTTCCACTTACTTTCCACTTACTCTTTCACGTCTATACTCTTTCTACCTTCTTGGGCTCGATATTCCGTGCCAGTTATCTTGAAGCAATTACCTCCTGGAAAGCTTCCATAAGACTCTTTTACAAGGCCTCAATTGACTACGATTTTCCCAACAGCTATTCTGGCCTCTCCGTCGCGAACCACAAGCTACGCTATAATTATTTTGATTCCAACTATTCACCTCATTTCTGCCAGAACGGCGTCACGCTCGCTGAAAAGACTCCTTTGACCCTCTCAAGCAAGCGTCCCTCTTCTCCAAGCCTCTTACTTTCTTCTTATTGCTGAGTCTACAAATCTCAATTTCAACCGTGACCGGTCGGATCAACGAAACAAAACTACATACCGACCAATATAATCTAGGCATTGCTCGCTAGAACGTTTATCAAAACCGTCAAAACACTCTGCTCACTTTTTCAGAAATGTCAGCCGTGATCTCCGCCATCTCTGCTATCTCTCCGTCAGACCACCGCGAAATGACGAGCTCCCGGGCCTCCATGAGCGGCACAATCTCGTCGGCACACAGCGCGTCGCCTGTGAGCTCCCTGCAGCCAACGGCAAAGACATCCTCTTCGTCGCTTGTTGCCATATCCAAGTCTGGAACGGGCTCCCGGAATGATTCTATTCTGGGCTGTTCAGACCCGCCCTCCTCTTTTGGGTCTTTGCAGAATTCAACCAGTAAAATTCAGAGCACGAAAACTGCGGCTCCATTAAAGTCTCCTCCTTTTATTTCGGTCTCCCCACCTGATTTGGACGCTACAAATCGCAATTTGCTCGCTTCAAGCACTGATTCTCTAATGACACCAGCGACGCCGATGCTGACAACAATGTATCCCAATCGGTCACCAGCGGCTGCTATCGCACCCTGTGCATCCCCTGTTGGATTGGTTTCTGACCACCATCAGATAAATATCGATCATTCCAATCATGAAGAAACTACTTTGGACGATGAATCCGTTTCTTCTGTGTCTGACAGCATGTCGTATAAACGACCCGACACTGCTATATCCAGTGTTCAGGAAGAGCTCAATGGCCTTGGAACTGGATCAACTGACGCGGGATTGGCGGGCCCGGCCCACACTTCGCGCTCGACAACTGCCATTCCCACGCTATCTTTGCTTTACTCTGATACTGCACCCAGGGCTGCGTGGAGGCCTCAGTTGGAGTCATGGCTCAAGAAACACCACCCTTCGCAACTCCGTGAGGTGGAGCGTGCAACAAGCCCTCCTCCTGTGCTAGACTCTCTTCAGTCGCACTGGTCATTCACCGCCGTTAACGCGTTGCACTCCGCACAGATCCACGAGATAAGGTGCCAATCAATACACCACCGCCGCACGCTCTCTACAGAATCTGGAGAGTCCGAGCTGATAACACGGTTCTCAGAGTCGGCTATTGAGGAAGACGATGTGCTCGCGAGCTCTCCGCCCAAGAGACAGCCGCACCACGTCCGCAAGTCGTCGTCCCATACAAGACTTAGGCGCAAGTCGTACGGATCTCGCGATATGAAACCGTACTCGCGAACCCCTCCTTCTCCCACAGTCGTGCCTGTATCAGATAATCAGCACCGCCCAAGGAGTAATTCACATATGACGAACCGATCCGTAGGTGGAGCTTTTACGGGCCCTGGAGCAGGCCTAGGGGAACAGCAATTAACAACAAACTCAGCGGTCAAGGCAGAAAAAGGCCGGTCACCGTCGTTTAACCAGGACTTGAGCGGGTACCATCCGCCGTCTCCGCCGTCGTCACCTAACGGCCTAGCAGGGCTAGCCAGTGGGGCGACGCCCACCGCAGTCTTGAGCACAGGCACGGGCGGCACGATTCCTATGTCACAAGGGGGCCACACCTCGTCGTTTCACAGCAAGAGGCGGTGCATATCATGTGGATCCGACCAGTCTCCGTGCTGGCGGCCGTCGTGGTCTGCCTCTGCTGGCCAGTTGTGCAATTCATGTGGGCTTCGGTATAAGAAAACGAACGCGCGGTGTTTGACAAAGGGGTGCGGGCGCATCCCTGCAAAAGGAGAGTGGGTGAGCATGAAGAACTTGGCTACGAAGGATGCCGTAACAGCGGAAATGGTTTACAAGTGTTTATATTGTAGTGGGGATGTTGAAGTGGGTGAGAAGCATTAGCATCACTTTGGTTGAAAGAAATGGACGAGCCGATGAACAAGTCATATGGACAAACCAGATCAGCACAACTGCTACGGGATATACCAGATGGGACACGACATCAGAATATATCAGGCACATCAGAAGAAAGGCACACACAATCTACCAATTTTAACATTTTGTGAAGTACAGACTAAGCCCAAGGCCAGACCGGAAAACCAAACAACTACAGCAGCAGCCCTTGCACCAACACTAACGCTAACACTCAACATCAAGAACATCAAGAACAACAAGAACAACAAGAACAAGTGTGCACGTACAGTCTTTTTTGACCTGTCAACTAAGATTTGTCAAAGCTTTTTGTTACCCTTTTCAATCTAACTATTCCCTAAACTATTTTTGATTTTTTTGGTTTTTGATTTTCTGACTATGATTTTTGGTTTTTTTTTTTTTGATATTGATATTGAATTCCATCTTGACTTCCATCTTGACTTCCATCTTGACATCTATCATGATTTTGATCACAAACTTGGATCACCTTTCCAAACTCACTCAAATTTTGTTCTACTTAATGACCTTGATGATTATGTATAATTCTTTTTTTTATTGTATTTTCGTTATTGTTATTGTTAAATTTTTTTCAATCTATTTAGTCTATTCAATCTATTTAGTCTAGTCTATCTATTTAGTCTAGTCTATCTATTCAATCTATTCTATCTATTCAATCTACTTTCTGCAGTCTATATAGTCTGTATTTTATATTGCCTACTGTTTTTTTTTCACTTTCTTATTCACCTTCTGGTTAAAAGTCCACTTCTTTCCTACTTCCTTTTTTTTCAAGCCTGAATTTGATTTTGGTTTCGATTCTGATTTGATCGTTTAAAAAAGTATTACGTTCTCATCTTGATCTCGAATAGAAACAAATGCCAGTATAATATTTTTTCGGTTTTAAATGTTGGTGATTCTCATTCTATTACTCATTCTCATCTTCATTCTTATTCGCATTCCAATACCAAATCCAATTCTAAATCCTATGTCGAGTTATTTATTTTCTTCCCTTGGTATATACATATATATATCAGACATTAAAAACAATTCCTTCACCTAAGTCTACCTCCGGTACGTTTTCATCCATTTCTAATACCTTTTTCATACTGCAATTGCAACAGGCCTGAAAAGCACAACAGAAACATTCATCGCTCAGGCAAAAACAAAAATAGTACATGTTAAAGAAAAATAAAAGAGACATCAAAGCGTAAAAACATGAAAGAATTCTTCTTTTGAAAGAAGAACTCATAAAAACAAACAAACATTCATACTCATTAAAAAAAACTTGAAACATCTTTCGTCTCTGCTCCAAATAGTGTCCCTCTGCGCTCTGTGCTCAAAAAAAACTTGAGCCGTCAATCGCATCTCAAGCAGCCCATATGACCAGGTCAGGTACTGGGACCTTGACAGTCATGTCTTCTGGACCACTACGTGTGCCCCCTTCAAGCGCCATGGCAATATCTTCTTCCCCGTGCATCGTGACAAAGTCATCGTCCTCGTCTTTATACTTGATTCGCAGTGGCGAAGGAGTCTGCTTGCCACAAAGCCGGATTTTTCTTTCCACCCTTTCCAAAAGAGTGCTGTATGTAACATTGACTGGCATGATGAGCAAAAAAGTGTCCTCAAGGTAGTGCAGGCGGACCTTCATGTTGGCAGTCTTTTGCTGTGTCGGCTGTTGCTGTTGCTGTTGCTGAGGCACGGCTGGCGCTGATTGCTGATGGATAGGCGGATCTGGCCTCGCGTAAGCAGCAGATGGAGGAGGAATCTCTGTAATGTTTGAGTTCCGTATAATTGGAGATGCTTGAGAGGGCTCTGGCATGGGAGGCACCGGCGGCGCAACAAGCCCTTGTGGACCGTTGCCGTTGGCAGGGTATACGACTGGTTGCGGAATTGGCACGCTTGCAGACCGTGACCTCACACTGTAGCTGGCCGCAGAAGATGATGAGGGTGTATACGAGGACACCGACATGGTTGATTCTTGACGAGCAACCACGTGATGACCATATCCGTTGCCAGTTCCATGTCCATGATTATGTATGCTGCTGGAACTGCTGCTGTTGCTTGGGTTGTCATTCAAATGATGCGGAAGACCCGGCGTCATTCTTATGTTGTTCAAGTCGTCTGAAATCGACGCAAGCTGCTGCTGGTATGCAAAAGGGTATGCATTGTTTTCATCGACCGGGTAGGCCTGTTCACCACCTTCCTCAGTCAAAACTTCTCGTGAAAGATTCGATGGCTGAGAGTGATCATAACTTTCATCGTCGCTGGCCTCATCGTAAGAAGTGCCGTTTACCAGCGTCGACCCTGCCAGGGAGTTAGGGGAATCAGCACTGGTCTTGGGCTCGGGCTGATCATTACTGGGGTCATTATAACGCGCCACCATTTGCTTGATAGTAGATTCCCATTGCTCCAAAAGTTCGTCGTTACGAAACTTGATGTCAAAGAAGCCTGTATCACCAGCTTCCTGTCCCCATGCAATGTGCAGCAAATAACCGGCTTTGGTTGTGGAAATTACACGCGTAATGAAAGCCATGTAGATTCGCCCCTTGAGAATTAGACTAGCACGTTTGCCTGGCTTGGGCTTTTTCGACGAGAGTGTCATAGACTTTTTGGTAGGCGCCGCTTCTTTACAACATAGGATGATGTTTTCAAAAAGATAAAGGTGGTAATCGCGCTCGTTTCCGCCCTTTATGACTGGGAAAAGGCCATCATGAAGCAAAGCACCGAAATCATCAAGATTGTGGCCCTTCCAATCTATAAGGCGCTCTGACAGCTCTCTGACAACAGTGATGTTATCAACTCTGCGCTGGGTTTCGTTAACAGCCAGAGTAACGCGTTTGATAACTTCTAGAGCATGTACCTGATCCTGGTAGTTAGGCCAATCCTCAGGTGTGTATTTCACAAGTTCTCGCAATAGCAGGGGGTATTTGCAGATTCGCTGGATCGGTTTGATGAGGTAACACGGTAGTTCGTAGGTAGGGTCGACCATGTGAGAAAGAGAGGCTAGCTTGGCAGATTCTGCGACAGCAATTTGACAGGCTTTTTTCTGGTTGAGTGCAAAGCCTTCGTATACGTCAAACCCCTCTTCAAAATTGATGAATACAGAGCCAATGAACTGTTCTTGAGGGGGTAGTTGGGCATGATACTCTATGCCTATGAGGAATCTGCGCTGAAAGTCAATGAGTACGTTAAGATTAGGAAAGAGATAATGGATTGTATCTGCGCTCAAGGCACCAGTTGTCTGTAGCTCAGTTTGGTAATCCAGTAACAATTCCAAATCGTGAACGTACTTGCGTTCCGTCATCAACAGTTCCTCTACAACCTTGTCGCGTTTATCTTTTGGCACGTAGGCCTGGGTGGCTTTTTTCTTCGAGGGCACTACTAGGTTTCTAGATTCTAGGTTATCCAAAAGGAGGACCACAGTTCGTATAACCTTTGAAGTTAGCATTGTGGTACTTGCAATTCCAAAAGGAGACTAATTAAATAACAGAGTAGTAGTTGAGACAACGAAGGGCATACGTACCTTCAAAAGATCAGTCGTGTTGTCAGAGTAGACGTTTGAAATGGTAAACAGCTCATCATCCGGATATTCTAGTTCTGACTTGCATCCTTGTACAAAGTCGTAGACGGAGCGTTTGCATGTTTTTACATCAGAGGTGACGGAAACGTTCAGTGGATTATGTGGCTGAAGGGCGTTGAAAAGAGCGCAAAGGGATGAACCCAGTCGAAAGAACTGCCACAAGTGGGTGACAGGGTCTATTCTTTTGCCTAGGGGGATGACAGCTGACGACGAAAGAGCTAGGGCGGACGTAGAGCGCTCAATTATCATTGACGTGTGACTATCTGTGGAGTCTCTATTTGCGTCTACGATGTTTGGCGTGCTCTGTGAGTGGATAGTTGAAACGGCAGATGAAGGTTTAGATAGAGCTGGGGGTATAACGCCAGTGATGCACATTTCCAGGAAAGGTGGTATTCCAGGGACATCTTCGAGGCGGTCTTTGATGGAGAGGGCAATTTGAAATAGGGATGAAGACTCTGTGGGCATTTTGTTTGACGCCATCGGCGCGGGAATGGGTGCACCGTTGATACTCATGAGTCTTTAAGAGGTCGTGATGCTGTCTGGAGGCTGTTTTCGGGAAGCTATCAGGAGCTGTCCAAGGGATATCTGAAAGCAATTACTGTAGAGCAATCAGTGAAGAAGCTACAGGAGGCAGTAGCAGCAGTAGACTGCTATAGAACGGTAGCTGGTGATAAAAGAGCCTGTCAGTGTAGCTGCAATTGATGCGACGACGGCGTGAGGATAGGGCTGATTGGGTTTGCTGACGAGTTGGTTGGTGATATAGCGATGATTTTTAGTAAGTAGCAGAGAAGAGGAAGGGTGTGGAAGGTAGGGAAGGAGGAAAAGAGGGAGGGAGTGCGTGAAAGTGAGCGAGAGAGTGCGAGTACAAGAGTGAAAGCGTAAAAAGTGTGTGAGTAAGAAAAAAAAAGCATAACTAAGCTGATGTTGTATGTATAATTGAAAAACTCTCTTTTTTTTTTTTTCTTCGTTATTTTTTTTTGATTTTTCGTTTTTTGTGTTTTTTTGTGTTTTTTTGTGTTTTTTTGTGTTTTTTTGTGTTTTTTGTGTTTTTTGTGTTTTTCGGTGTTTTTCGGTGTTTTTTTCGTTTTCTGTGCTTTTTAACAATTTAGTGTGATCTGATGGTGACAAAGCCTGTGACGTGGGGCAAATAAGAATAACTCGTGATATCCATCCAAATATCCTTATAAGCGGGGACAGCGATTAGCACGGGATCGCCACGGGATTAGCACGGGATTGAAGACAAAAGTGGACTTATAGTGGTGAAAGTGTGGAGCAGGCCCTACCCCAAAGGACTCCTAAAGCGTAAAAAGTGGTGCTGCAACTTTTTGGAAGACACAAAGTAGAGATGGCGGTTGCTGCAGGTATAGCGATATTAGGCCGCAAATAGGCAGCGTCATTTCCTGCCTAAGACGCATAAGACACATAAGACGCGTAAGAGCGCGGCAGAAAATCAATTACTCAGTGCTTGCAAAGCATTTTGTGAGAGCGCTGGAGGCCCAATAGTGATTGAAGCTCCAAACTGGCAGAGTTGCGTAGTGTGTGTGTGTGTGCGTAAATGTGGTCTTAAGACAAGCCCGAGCAGTGCGCGCACCGGCATGGCCAAGTAGGAGAGACTTCCGGACAGTTTAGTCGAAGTGCAGTGGTGTTGTATTTAATGCTCACTCTGATGCTCACTGTGTGCTCACCGTGTGCTCAGTGTACGCTCACTGCGTGCTCACTGCTCCAAGGCTCACAAGTTGCCGTGTTTCACCTTATTTTTGCCGTGGTCGCCTCGTACCGGTACCCGCATGTCTGACACATTGCTTACTACAGCAATTACACATTGCTTACTATCAATTATGACATCTTGGTAACTAATTATTAGCAACCGCAACAGCAATAGCAACCCCTGCCCAGCACGTTGGCCGGATAAAACACAAAATGGGCTCACGAGAGGCAGCTGCAGCTGCAGCTTCAAAAAGGATCAATCCTTCAGCAAAAAGCTGTTTCCTTGGCCTCTTTTTACAGTATACAGTAGTATAAAGTGTATCATGTCTTCATTTAACTCTCCGTTTGGGCCGGTGGGAGGTAACTCTAGTTCCACGGGGCCTATAGGCACCTCAGGGATCTTTCAAGGAATCCCGGGGACCCCAGGCACACCAGGCACTTTAGGCTCCAGATCTTCCTCAGGGTCTTCCGGTGGAGGACCTTTCCACTTGCAAAGTGCGGTAGCTACCGGCAGTGAAGGCACCACCCCAATTGCGACCACTACCGCCAGTACTCCAATCACTCCTGCTACTCCGACTCCGACGCCAAAAGCGTTTAAGACACAGACGCAGAATAGAAGGCGATCTTCCGGGTTTTATGGTTCCGGGTTTCATGGTTCTGGATTCAGCGCTTCTGGGTCTACCGGCTATGCTACACCTAACGCTACTGGATTTGGGTTTGCTGGTACACAAGGACTTGCGCAAGGATTTGCTGGAGGAGCTGGTCTGGGAATGAGCAACACCAATGGCAATGGCGAGATAACGGACTCGTTTGCTTTCACTTCTCGGCCCCACGTGCATTCCACTACTACCACGCCTTTTGGCAGTTTCTCTGATCGTGATCACGAGCAGGACTCTAGTTTGCGCTCGTTTCTAAGTGACTCCAGGTTCTTCTGGGCACCTGCTTCCACCTTTGCCTCAAACCCTCATTTCAGTCCCAATCCTGCTTCTAATGCTGCTGCTGCTGCTACGTACCCGGTAAACAGAGCTGGAAGAAACAGTTTCTCGAGCGATACGATTTTTTCCCAGTCGCCTATCCTCTCGAACACAGCTACACCAGCACAATATTACCAACCCTCAAATACGACTCAGCTGGAAATGCCAAGAAACGTCAATGAAACTGGCCCATCTTTGCTTACACAAGGGATGAACACAAATCCAAGTCCATCTGGGCTGCTTTCATCTGGGGACTCTTCGGGTGTAGTTACTCCCACAGAGGCACGGTCCAGCGGAGAAAACAGCTACCAATTGCGAATAGATTCACTCACAAAATCTCTAGACCATGTTGTCCTTGCCCTTAAAACAGAAATGAGGCACCTGACGACTGAAAACGAGACAATAAAAAAACAATTGCACTTGCTGAAGTGTGAAAATGAACAGCTACTGCACAGTTTGGGCTTGCAGACTCAAAAATCTGAGTATGGATATGGACATGATACAAACAATACGAGAGATACAGTAAGAGATGAAGATAGCCCCCACAAAAACAATACATTGATGCCTGATGGCAGAGGCGAGTTCATATTGCCTACTCCGCCGTCCGAAACAATTGTGGACTTTACACCTGCGGCGCAACGAATGTTGGTATCGTCGTCCTTGAATTCGACGGCGGCGTTGACATCTTCATCCGTGATAGGGGAGCCGCTCGCGCTCAAGAAATCAAGATTCCGAAACTCATTTTCGGGGAAAACATCGTTACCGTTAGGAGGCCCACTACTTTCCAAACAAGCTGTCGGAACCCAGACTCAAAGTCAAAGTCAAAGCCAAACCTTGGTGCCAGTTCCAACTGGCCATGGTGCTACAGCAGAAAATTCAAACATAAACTATCCCTCTGATGTTTGCAAATCAGCAGGCCTTGCCAGTTCAAGTAGCATCAATGGAACCACCAACGCCAACGCCAGCAGCAACTACGAAGCAGTAGTTTATGGGCTCGAGAAAACCCTTTCAATGACACAAATTCGACAAGACATTGAAAGATACGGATTCGAGCTAGCATGTCTTCCTAGACCACTCATCCGGACCCCTTCTTCTACTGCAGCTGCTGGAACCTTGGGTGGTAGCGCCTCTCGTACTGCCTATGTTCCTATAGGTGAAAACCTTTCTCAAAACTCCCAGAACGCTCGCAATGTTGACACGGAAGAGACTTTGCATTTACATACGGGTAGTCCAACCGTGGCTACAAGTTCCAGCAACAGCAATAGCAACGGTGGAAGCAGTGGCAGCAGCAACAGGACAGTCCACTCTGTCGTAATCTCTTTCAAAACCCAAGAATCAATGAATCAAGCTATACTAAACAACTCGGTGCTCGTTGATTCTGTGCCCAGAAGAGTGAAAGCTTTGAGAAAGAGTTCGACGAGTAGCAATCATGGTGCCAATGGCACGAATGGCACGAATGGAAGAAGAAAAAGTGGTACACAGGGACCACCATCAAACATTTCTAGGTCAGCGTCGACGTCGACTTCGACGTCTGATTCGTTTATACACACAACAAATTCTGCAATTCTAGCAGATTAAGCTATACTTGATATATATACATGATTATGCTTTATGCTTTTACGTTTTTGAACACAAGTACTATAGTGGTAGTGCTACGGGCTCATGAAAAAATACCTTTAGAGAAGAGTAACAAACCTTACATACTTCATTCAATCAATACAATGGACAATTGACTACTTGAGAACTGAAAAACTGAAATACTACTCCTACACAGTACGCAATACGCAAGATACTGTACTGAATGGTCAAGCAGATTTTAAACCGATCACGATTGAGCAAAATTATGAAATACAAAGCAAAGCACTATTTAAATGTATAATCACCCGAGATCCATCGGTTGACCATATCCAACGCGCTTTGAGGCTGGTCATATGGAACCATGTGGCCAGCATCATACACCCGCAAGTTCGTCAGCCCATTCGCGTACTTGACCTCACCAGCAGGCACTCCTTCCACCTCCCAGCTTCGCACTTCCGCTTTACTATACACAGCGCTGCCGCTCCATTCCAGGGCGTCGAGCCACATGTTTTGGCCGACCCAGTTGCAAATGAAATCCTTGTCTCCCGCATAAATCAAAACAGGGAGCCCGCCTTCGAGCAAATCCGCCACGTCCTGATGGAATGGTCGGCTGTTGTCTCCAGAAAAGGTAAAGGAATTGTATACAGAGTTGCTGCAGCCCTCAAACTTGGTGACCTCGACGCCGAGAGATGCCTGCACTGACTCCTGATTGAGATACTCGTCAACGTAGTCAAGACCAAAGTAACATTCTCCTTCAGGGTCACTTTCGCAAGGTCCGCGTATGTCGTAAACATTAAGACCTGTTGTTTCGTAGGGTGTCAGCAGTGTGCCGCAAGCATAGTCAGCAGGAATGCATCTAAATGCGTTCTGGTGCTCGTAACATCCAGCAGCAAGCCTCTGGCACAATGGCAAATTCTTGTTGTAATTCTCGCAGGTTTCCTCATCTAGCACAGCTTTGTATCCGCCATTTCCGCACGCCATCTCTTTGTAAGAAGCCGACTGGTGCAAAACGTCCGTCCACCCGTTTCCAATCAAAACTGAGCTTAAATTGAAATTGCGCTCAGGTTCTGGGTGACTCAAAATCTCGGTAGCAATTGCCGGGATATAATGACCTGCGTATGATTCACCAGAAATATGGAACCCGTTTCCGTTGTATTGAGGAAACTCTTCAAAAAATAAGCTCAACAAAGCAAAGACATCTTCTCCAGCAGCACGAGTGGTTCCGACTCGTTCTTCTGAATAAGAAAATCCCGTATTGACCGGTTGGTCCAAGAAAAGAACACTTGCGTTGTTATTCCAAGCGTAGGGATTATGAACCGGGTCAAGCTTTTTGCTAATCCCTGCCGGCCCAAGTTCAAAGAGCAACCCAGTCATTGAGGAGCAACCAGGCCCACCATTAAGCCATAGCAGCACGGGATCATTTGCGGGATCATTGCGAGATTCAAAGAACCACACAAAAATGTGTTTTTTGCCTTCCGCAATGTCAAGGTACCCCGAAAATTGCTTGACCGAGTCAATGCCCAGCGCGTCCGGTGTCTTTATTCTCAACTTGTGATCCGGAAATTGCTCTTCATTAGTCACGATCGTATCCCATTCAGAGTCTGGTCGTTGTTTACTAGGAATGGGGTCACTAAAGAATTTGTGAGCCCTTGCAAGGTCAGGATGCATAATCTCAATTTGAGCCCATTGGTCTTTGAGCTCAGGCGAAATGCTGCTGATATCGAGATTAAGCGCCTTAGCAGTGCGGTCCAAAAAAGATGCTGTTGTTGGTGCATTGTTCAAGAACTTGTCAAGAAATGAAGGGACGCCTATCACATGTTGGCCTAACGAGTTGAATGATCCAAACGATAGGGCTTCCACAGTCGAAGCTGCTAGGTATGCTGTAGTTGCTAGAGCCGAGAATCTCATGTTGATGGTAATGAGAAGAGAGATACTGATATTGTCGTTTATTTTATAGCCTACCTGGTAGCTAGGGAGCCATATGCGGCTGCGATAAGGAAATCTATTAAGTCATATATTTACGTAGTCTATGGTACACATCACGTGCGCATTCGCGGCTCGACAATACCACAACTAATTGGAAGATAAATTACTGTTACGGCAGATTATTAGATGGAAAGGAGATGAAAAAAAGAATATTCATGAAAGATTGAGCATTTATATATAAACAAATATTAACGTCCACTAGTAGTTGAGACTTCCACTCATCGCCATTCCAGGTGGTGGTTCGTTCTTGAACAATGGTTGTTTTGTCTGATACAAGAGCCCTCTTTGATTCTGATGCTGATGCTGTTGAGATTGCTGAAGTTGCTGAAGCTGATTGTGCTGATGCTGGTATTGCTGCTGTGGTGGGATATATTTAATATGCGTCACCAAGCCAAACCCATCTCTAGCCAGCTGAAATTGCCCATGTTGAGGCGATCCATTACTACCACACGCCACGTAAAAGTCTTGCATGTTCAGTGCTTCGCCGCACTTCAAAGACCCAACGGTAGATCTGTACAGAATGTGAGCAGGCACAAAGCCATCTGCAGAGCTCGAAGCATGAGCTTGTTGTTGGTACGCCGTTACCGCCGCAAGAAAAATAGTTTCTGGAGAAAGCGTTGCACTAGAGTCCACTAGTCCCATGGGTGGAACCGTTGAAGGGGTTGACGACCACATGCTTCCACGCCTGATAGAACCAAGCAATGGGTTCCAGCTTCCGTTACTCACACTGTTGTTGCTGGTGCCAGTCTCAAACGGGTCACTAAACAGGCCTGAAGATCCAAACAAAGAACTTGTTCTGCTAACTGCACCGGACGACTTTGACATGACGCTGTCAATTAGGTCATCGTCGTCATCATCATCGGCAAGTAACGCGCTACTTCCCATTTGTTTTGTGACTTCTTCAACGACGTTGTCCTCTTTGCCTTTGTGCTCAGCCGATCCGCTCGTAGGCCGCTGAATGGGCGCCAATGAAACAGGTGGCATTGCCGGCGAAGCTGACGATTGTCTCACTCCATTTACAGAAGTAGGCGGAGATCTCAGATTTGAAGAAAACACAGGGGAGATTCCAGGTGGAATGGTCGTCGAAACCATAGGCATAGAAGCTGCACGCACATTAGGAGATAAAGGAAGACTTGTAGATGGCGTGACTGGCCATCCGCTGGTCTGCTGTGAAAACGTATCTTGCAACTGAAAAGGTTGCTGTTGTGGCAAAGGCAGCGATGGAATAACTCCTGTATTGAACGGGCTCGGCGAGGGCAATTGCAACGATGCGAGCATAGCTGGATCAGCCTTGGGTCGAGGGTTTTGAGTAGTATCGTTTTTAACAGTGATGTGTGCACTGCTATCCGGAGCGTGTTGCTGAAGGCTCTGCAGTAATAGCTTTTGGTGACGTTGCTTACGCTTTGCCGCTTGTTGTTGGCTCAGTTCTGCTTCTCGCTTTAATCGCTCTGCTTCCTCGATTGCCTTAAGTTCCTTTGCTTTTCGTTCACGCTCTGCTTCTTCCTCAGCGAGCTTCTTGGAAAGTTCGAGCGCTTCTCTTTCTTGCTGTTCGCGCTTCTGCTTCTCCTGTTTGCGCTCGAGTTCTTTAAGCTTTTCCTCCTCCGCTCTTCGTCTCCGTTCGTCTTCTGCCTGTTTACGTTCGGCATCCTTTTTCTGCTTTTGCTCAAACTTCTTTTTTCGAATCTCCTCAAGCTTCTCAGCTTGTTTTGCTTTCTGCAAAGCCTCAGCCTCAGCCTTTTCAGCTTCTCGTCGAATCCTCTCCTCCTCTTTGGCTAGCTTCTGCTGTCGCTTTTTATTTTTTTTCTTTTCCTTGTCTCGCTGCTTTTTAGCCTCCCGCTCTTCTTGCAGTCTGTTCTCTTCTTCAAGCTCTTCAAGAAATTTTCTTTGTCGCTCGTTAGCAACGCGCTCCCTGTAAGCGGCCATGACCCTTTGCTCAAACATCTTTGCCGCAAACATTTGCAAAAGTCGCTTGCTTTCTGCCCATCGATCCTCCTCGGTGTCGGTACTCTCATGGTATTCGTCGTCTTCATCCTCGTAGTCTTCCTCGTCATCTGTAAGCTGATCTTCTTCGTACTCTTCTTCCGTTCCGTCCCAAATATAATCAGCAGCTAGGGCTTCCATTTCTTCTTCTCGACGCATTCTCTTTTCTGCCAAATGCTCCATCATATCAATGAACTTTTTGCCGTCGTTCTTCATTAGGTCTTCAGCAACCGTAAGAATACCGCCTTGTATAGTTAAGCTAGTTCCGAAATTAAAAGGCTCCCATCTACGTGGCTGCACACCGTCTTCTTGTTCAGCCGTTGGCCTGATGTCGTTGTATGCTTCATACAACGACTCGAGTTCTTCGATAGCCATGCGTTTTCTCCCACAGACAGCACAGTTACAATTTGTACGTTTCTGCTCTCGCATCTTTTCCATGACAGTATCTTTATCAATTTTCACTAGGTCGCGCCTTTGCTCTTCGTTGAGACTTAGCCAGAACTGCTTTATCCGCTGGCGTTCTTCTGCCGAGCTGGTGTCCCAGATTTTATCGCGGTCCTCCTTTGAAAAATTTTTCTTTTCCTGAGGATCGTGGCTGTGCTGATGTTGATGCTGGTGCTGATGCTGTGCGCAGGGCATCCTCTTGTGTGGGGTAGGAGGCTGCTGTGCTGGGGGGTGCGGATGGGAGTATTGAACATATCGGACATGGTGCTGCGAAGATCCATTCGGGGATTGTTGAGATGGATCTTCTTGCAGTGGCCGCAGTGGAGGAAGCATTTGCTGCTCCATGAGTTGTTCTTGTTGAAGTTGTTGCTCTCGAAGTTGTTGCTGCTGAAGTTGTTCCAACTGTTGCTGCATTTGCTGAAAAATGTGCTGTTGGATCTGCTGCTGACGCAAGGCAAGCTCGCGGGGGTCTACTTGCTCGCCATTAGGTCCTCCCTTGGCAGCTGCTTCAGCTAAGACTTTGTTGGTCTCCATCGTTATAGCGTTTGCTAAATCTTCGACAGAGGGGACAATTCCGTTAGCTCCCATGATTTTTATCGTTTCAGACTTGAAATGGTTGATAGCAGCAGCAGCTGCTGCTGCGGTAGCTACGGATACCAAGTTGTCGGGATATGACAGTTTAACGTTGTTGAGGGCGAAATCTTGCCGGCCAAACAATTCTACTGTCGTTGAATCACCAGAAGAAGCTGAAGACGTCTGAACCATTTCGATTTGTGTCTCTACAGAG
Source organism: Geotrichum aggregatum (assembly GCA_030564925.1). NCBI lineage: Eukaryota > Fungi > Ascomycota > Dipodascomycetes > Dipodascales > Dipodascaceae > Geotrichum > Geotrichum aggregatum. Next base: position 82,095 of record JAJMAH010000011.1, read on the forward strand.
GCTTTTTTCTTCTTTCTCTTCTTCTTTTTCTTGGAAGATTGACTTGGGTCGGCTGTAGTAGATTCCAAGCGTTTGGAGTACTCAAAATCCACGTTATCACCTGTTACAAACTGAATATCATCTTCGTCATCGGAAAAGATAGTAGTGACGTCTAGAATGCGCGACAAATAGGGCATAGATTCTAACGGCCGCGTCACGTCAGAAGAAGGTGAAGCAATTCGAGAAATCTCCTGATTAGAAGGAGAAGAGGATTTGTTCGTGATAGGGTCCGAATCAGGGCCATCCGCGCCCTGGCCGTCACCAGGAGATGGTGGACGCTTGGATGCGGCCATTAGAACGGCAGTTAGTCTGCGATAGTTAGAAAAAGAAGCCATTTGAAGAGCCTTCACTAGAACTCACAAGCTTAGGGAGGCAATAAAACAGTAGTTCCTGCTGATAAGTGGTTCAGAAGTGTCGGTATGAAACGCAGTTTTCACGTCCAAGCGCAGTAGCTATAGAAAATCGAGAGTAAGCAGCAGCGTGGTGTGAACATGTACACAGATATCTGGGTGGAAACAGGTATCGCGGGGTATTCAGCAGTCGTGCTTGTCGGAGTCGAGGTTGTGAATGCGCCTAGATGTCTTTTGGAACGATGGTGGTGACGTCTCTAATTTTTTGCAAATTTCCTCTATTTTTTTCTTCTTCCAGAAGGTTGAAGATGATGCTTAGTCAACAACTCTATATTTTTCATTAGTCACGTGATGAAGGTGAAAAGGCAAATACGAGTTGCTCGAAATAATACGAAGCTTCAGCCCTTGAGATCAGTAGCAGACCCCACGAAAACCCAGTCAACGAGCAGAAATTTTTGGCAGTGGCAAAATGGTGAATGGAACAGCAATCAGCAAAGCCCTGGAGCACCGTAACAGCTGCCTATAGCGCGAGTAATACCTACCACAGACAGCTGCAGCTGCCTTCCAGTTGTGGGTCAGGAGCGCCTCAAAGATGATTCCTGGGTATCAGTGGTTGCGGATTCCAGAAACACAGACGGTGACCATCAGTCAACAGCCCCTTTACGCACCTATGGAGTTTATTGATATTCGTTACAGCAGTACCAGAACCCGAGTAGCGCTCTCTCTATAGCTCGATAGTACGAACAAACAAAAAAGAGCGTGTTTCCTGGCTGCCCATATAGCGTATTCCTCGACTAATTCCTGCGGAAACGCACAGCTTGCTCCTAGGTTCTTGAGACCCCTTGGCGTATTAGAGTTGGGGGGTCGCGTCAAAGTTGGCGGTTGTGCCACAGCAGAATTGTTTATTTTTGGAGTCAAATGTTTGAACATGCGACGTCATGTACTATGGGTTCTATAGAGTGCTATATTTATAAAAGTTAAATAAATAAATATAAATATATATCCGTCACCTTCCTTATTCTTCCTCTCCTGTGTCGTTTGCAAGCCTCTTGCAAATCCAAAAGTTCAAAAATCAAATAGAAGGAAATACGTCGTTGTTGACCACTTCTATCCATCATTATTTCATTTCTGCGCAGCTCCTAACGAGTGGCACCGTACTTAATTGTGATTGCCGTATAAACATTGTACGCAGTGTAGACTTGCCTTGAACTATTCTTGTTGAACTCACTTTGTATCCATTATCTCGCTACAAACAGCCTTCGCACAGCCTAGGCAACACGACCACCTCCGCCACAGATCTCTCCTTGTATTTGCCCACAGAGGCCCTGTTTTCTTTGCTAACAGCCCTTTCAAAGTCTCAGCGACTTCAGTGTTCATAGCGTGGTGGCTTGGCTGCGGCTAATAACCCCTAACACGAGTATTTCCCTCCCAAATCCAAAGACTCCAATCCCTCCGCCTCCTCCTCTTCAAATATTTCTTACCCTTTAAATTCGACACCTTTCTCTCACCTCAATCACCATTACACACACTCATCATGGCATCTCGTGAAGTCGTCAAACGGTTCGTCAATACGCTTTATTTTTGCCGTTGTTCGCTACCTAACCTACTTTTAGCAAAATCGTCATTGTTGGAGATGGCGCCTGCGGTAAAACATCCCTTCTATGCGTGTTTACCTTAGGAGAATTTCCAAAAGTACGTCCAACACTCAATATCCCGTCATTAGAGCCCCTTTGACTAACCGCCTTTTCACACCTTTAGGAATATGTATGATATCTCGAAAGCCTCAAGCTTAAGATTACGCCCACCTCTTAAACTTGCTGACAGATACCGCTTATAGCATCCAACAGTTTTCGAAAACTATGTCACCGATTGCCGTGTCGACGGTAAATCAGTTCAATTGACGTTATGGGACACTGCGTAGGTGCCTTTCCTGATTTTAGAGAGTCGTGCTAACCTGGTCATTTAGTGGGCAAGAAGAATACGAAGTAAGCCAATTATTCCATTCAGCTCTTGTATGCATCTAACACCTTGCTTTTATAGCGTTTGCGCCCGTTGTCATATTCAAAAGCCCACGTTATTCTGATAGGTTTCGCAGTGGATAGTCCTGATAGTTTGGAAAACGCAAAAACGAAGGTACTGGAAAGCTGTTATACCTTACCAACTCTTTTACTAACCTGAGTTTTACTTGTAGTGGATTGAAGAAGTCAACGAATTGTGCCCCAATGTTCCTGTCCTGCTTGTTGGCCTGAAAAAGGATTTAAGATCACATCCTGGCGCTATAGAAGAGATGCAAAGACGAAGCACTCCTTTCGTGAGCCCTCAAGAAGCCGAAGCCATCGCACGTGAAATCGGAGCACGACGATATCTGGAATGTTCTGCATTGACTGGGGAAGGCGTTGATGATGTTTTTGAAGTGGCGACCAGAGCCAGTCTACTAATCAACAACCAACCACCTCCATCTGCCTGCTGCATAATTCTTTAATACGGTCTATGACACTCTGGAGTCCTTAGGAGCCTTTCAGGAGAGCACAAGCGCTGGAAAAAAAGAAAAAAAAACTTGTCATTTGCACGCACACAAATAATGATCCCTCATCCGTTAACACTTCCTTATTTAATATTTCATTACTTTGCTAATAATCAAAGGAATCTTCTTTCATTGTTCATTATTCATTATTCATTATTCATTATTCATTATTCATTATTCTCCACTCATTTTTTCATGATTGATACTACTTTACTGAACCAATAGCTTGAGCCATGAACTGTAAAGTTGCTATTGCCGATCTAGGAGCCCTCAAGCATGATGCAACACCGGCTACAAAACTGTCAAGTGTGTCTTCAATTTGATTGGTTGTGTTTCAGCCGTATGCTTTTCACATGCTGACTACATTTTCCTTTCTATCCGTAGTTGCAAATAGGATATAAGGTGCGTTAAAACGCTGAAGACCATGTTTTTTTAAAGACTTTTTCGCACTGCTTCATTTGCTTCTTTCTTTCAGCAAGACTAGACATAACCGAACAGGAAGAGCGGCTAGTCCAGGTAGTTGCATGGACAGATATGGCGTTGCTATATATTCTATATTTTTATGTATGTATGTGTAAATGAATACATTTGGGAATCGCTAATACTCTTCGTTTTCACTTCGCTCTCGCAATCACGATCGAGAAATTCAAGACCACAGCGAGCTCGGGCGCTAGTTTCATAAATACAGCCATCATTCTTTGCCTGTAAACGAAACTGTGCATATGCAACACGCGGGCACTTTTTGCTAGCGCTTCATGGGGGGACGAGCTTATGCGCTGGGGGTTGTCTGTATCGTACGTAGACATGGCTTAATATGTACTTCTGAATTAGGTCGGAACAATCGAGTTTGTGGTTCTTGTTTTTTTTCTTTTAATTACTTCAACATGCTCCTTCAACCTGCTAATTGGCAAAAAGACCTCAACACATGAGCTTGTATGAGTATGAATTCACTACTCGCCCTAAAAAGAGAAACAATTGACGACTCAGCTTCTTTCATTCTACTGCTTTGAAAAATTACCTTCAAGGACAATGAATTGTCCTTGTTTCATGATCTCGAATGAGTAAAAGGTATTAGGGCCAACTTATAAATACAGGCCGTCTTCTTCATCCTCCAAGGTTGTTCATCCCTGCAAAGCCAACTACATATTCAAATGCAATTATACTTTGCGTTGATACCTTTCTTTGCCCTTCTGGCTTTTGGCGCAGACCAAGGCTATATTATTGAGTTCCATACGGAGCTGTTGATTGAACGGTCCTCGAGATCCGTCTTCAAGGAGTTCTACGACCGCTTGAAGTCTGATGGTGTATCTGCTACACCGAGAGAAATCTACTCGTCGTCTGTTTTCACCGGTCTTTCTTTCCAACTTGATTCGCCCTTCCCAGATACCTTCAGCTCTGCCTCTGAATACTTTTCTACCTTGTCCAATGTTGCTAACTCTTGGCAAATCGACTTTGTCTCTCATCCTATGGCAGATCCCAATGATCTAAAGTATACACCCTCCTTCTCCAGCATGAACACTCCTAAACTGGCCAAACGATCACATCATAGGAAGCCACATCACAGAACACCTAAACATAGACGGCCTCATCACAGAGCAAGAGCGCCTCTTTCTGAATTATCAACGTCTACTACTGCTGCGACAGCCAGCTCTTCACCCTGGAATGCTATCCACGCCATGACCAATGTCGACAAGGTTCAAGGCAAGGGGATCACAGGTTCCAACGTAGTTATTGCCATCATAGATACTGGTGTTGACTATGACCATCCAGCATTAGGCGGAGGATTTGGACCATCTTACAAAGTCAAGGCTGGTTGGGACTTTGTTGGTGACGATCCTACGTGGGCAGCAGGCTATAGTCCCGATGCTGATCCTATGGATACAGAAGGCCATGGAACTCAAGCTGCTGGCGTAGCTACTGGCAAATGCTCCCAATACGTGGGCGTCGCCCCAGACGCCGAAGTCTTGGCTTATCGCGTCTTTGCAACTCTTACCTCTTATGTGGGATGCGACGTGTTTCTTTCGGCAATGTTGAGAGCTTACAATGATGGTGCCGATATTATTAGCATGTCTCTTGGGACAAATAGCGGGTTCATCTTTTCCCCAGTTAGTGCCTTGGCTGAAAAACTTAGCAGTCAAGGAATTATTCTTTCTCTTGGAGCCGGAAACTCAGGTGCCATAGGTACCTACTATGCATCTCTTCCTGGGAGGAATATCTTGTCGGTGGGAACGGTCGAGTCAGACTATGTGGCTTTGTGGCCTGGTATAGTCCAGTCTTCTTCAGGAAACACAGTGCAGTTCAATTACCTGTCTACGAACGGATCTTACTTCCCTTTGACAGGCACCTTTGAAGCCGATTACACTTCTACTCCTGCTTGTTCTCTCACCTACCGCCCAGGAAATTCGACAATTTTGATTGCCCCAAGAGACAGTACTTGCACCGATCAGGAGCAGTTTTCCATTATAAGTGGATTTGGATATAGCTATGTTTTCCTCGTGAACAACGCTGCAAGCACCATGCTTTACAGTTTCTCGTCAACGTTTACAGGCAACCTCTTGGCTGGAGCGTTTGTTGAAGCCAGTTACAGCACTTGGTTAGAGGCAGAGGCTCACAGTAGTAGTACTTTTAGCATTACCTTGTCTGAATCCAATTGTCCCATTGCACTGAACAGCACGTTTGCGGGTGCTGGAAAGCCAAATAAAATCAGTTCATGGGGTCCTACATATGACAACAATTTCTACCCTTCTATCTCGGCCCCTGGCGGTGATATTCTAGCGCCCAATATAGACGGGGGATACTTGATTGTTTCTGGAACCAGTTTTGCTACGCCTTACATTTCAGGAGTTGCTGCTCTTTACCTGAGTAGTAGAGGCATTTCTCGATCGCTGGGCAATTCTTACAGCAACGTTTCCGTTGAATTCAACAGGAAACTTATTAGCTCTGCCAAAGTTCTGGACTTGTACGACGGCAAATCTGTGATTGAAGGCGTTGGTGCACCATTGATTCAGCAGGGAGCAGGACTTGTAGATGCACTGAAAGTGGTTGAATACTCTACGTTGCTTCTTTCAGATCCTCTTATCAGTTTGAACGATACCCAGTTTCGCGAGGCTTTGCGAGTGATTGAAATAAAAAACAGCGGAAACTCAGTTCTTTATTATTCTGCGGAACATGTGGCAGGTACTACAGTCACTGCGCTTGACGATTCCAACATCCCATACACTTACTTCCCTCCTTATAATACGGAAAGTGTTGCTTGCGTATCTATTAACCCTGCGGGCCCTTGGCGGCTTGGGCCAGGAGAAAGCAGGAATGTGTACGTGGGATTCCGATTGCCAGGCTTGACCGACGGAAGCATTGTTTACCAAGGAAAGATTCAAATTACTGCCAGCAACGGCGAGGTAATCAGTGTTCCATACATGGGGGCTCAACAAATCAGTACGCTAATTCTTCCAATCGGGGGTGGGTCTCCTTCAATCCAGCGTATGACATCGGCTGGTCTTACATCGCAAATGGCTCCCCATGCTGCATTCTATTATGCGCGTGGCGATTATCCATATATTTCCGTGAACCTCACGTACGGAACTGCCGAAGTATCTGTTGACGTTGTAACGACATCTTACACTATCGCGGATAACTTTACGCCGGATCCAGTTAAAGGAGAACATAATTTTGTTGGATTTGCGAGTTCTACTGACGACATTACTGGCCCACTTGTTTTCCCGCAAACGTATGTGGGACGGGGTGCCATGACATTTCCAATCACGAACTTTGCTGATAATACCGCCATTCCGGCTGGAAGTTATAAGGTCTTGACTAGAGCTTTGAAGCCTTTTGGAGACAGGAACATGGTGGATGATTGGGTGCTATATCTTTCTGATGAGATTACAATTACTTGATTACTTGATTACTTGGTTTTTTGGTTTCTTGGTTTCTTGGTGTTTCCTGGGGTTTCCTGGGGTATCTGAGAAAGTTGAACATTCACGTTACAGTTAAAGACCTGGGTAAAATGTATTTTTCTTACCTTCCCATGATTTTTCTTTTTCTTTTCTTTTATTGTTATTATTCTATTTTGTTTGATACACACATACTTGCGATTGTATGCCATATATATGTATATATATGTGTTTTAGTTTAGTTTAGTTTTAGCTTAGTCTTTTTTCTATATGATTTTTTTCATATCTTTCTATGGCCATTGTCGAGCCTTAATGCGACGAAATATATACATAATTTACAATAATTGATGATAACTGACCTTTATCTATATTTTCCCACCATTTACTATTTTTTCTGTGCTGACAATGTGTTTTTTGAGCTTGTGGTATATATGTATATATATATATATAAACGACCATGATACACGGACTTACCAGGAGTATTCAAACTTACCGCCATAACCAATTCTTAGGTTATGCGGGTGCGTGTTCCATGCATACGCAGGCCCCATACAAAAACGTCTCTTCCATGTACATACTAATGCATGTCACGACGCATCAAAATCTTCGCTCTCTCGCAAATGTCACTCCTTTGCTTTCACACGTATATAGTATACTGAGGTATATAACATAGCACTTAGCACATAGTGTAGCTAGACATTCTGTATATTGGTACTGTACTAGTGGTAGGCTAAGAAAACCCTAAGCTGCATAGGCCTGTTCTTCCATGTTCAAAAAAACACACCTTCGCTTTACTAGAACTACTGAGTCTACTATGACTGCTAAGATTGTTAGGATTTCTAGGATTGCTAGGTTTACTGCGCCTGTTGGGGCCACGACACTCTAGAGACTATAACCTCAAGACAATAGACTTCAGACCACAGCAATAGCAATAACACAAGTAACAGCCCGAAATAACAAGTATAACTGATCGAGAGTTCAATCTACAGCCATAATGACAAGGCTATACGCTATTACTGAGATAGATCCAGCTTGTTTGACAGCCTAACAGTCTACCAGAGTACAAGCTAAAGAGGTAGGCCGATGAATCCAAATGCCACTGCCCTTCATGCAGGTGTGATTGCAATTGATACCCCATATTCCAAAACTGATCAAGTTGATATTGATATTTGTACTAGACACCAGTGCACAGTAAAATCACGTAAAGAAGCATCCGCACATATACGCGTCTAGTAAATTTTCGGTTGTGAAAATATTATAATTAAGGTAATAAAATTAGCTAGACACAGAGCTAGAGCTAGAGCTAGAATAGCCAGAATAAAAAAAATAGTTGCAATGAAGAGTCTCTCTTCCTGAGATATCGAATTCTAGTAGTAATGATGGAGGGCCTTTTAAATGATCATGATTAAAAATAAAAGCGCACTTTTCCATGTAGATATGTCAATCATTCGCTATATTCCTCGTCATCTTCAGCTTCCACCGCCTCCAGGTAGGTCGCCTCTTGACTCCCTCGTTCCACATCTAAATGATAAAACACCGCGAGCGGCAGCACCATCAGCCCCAGCAAGAAATAGAACGTATACCGAATGTCATGCGTCCTATCCACAATTACACCGGCAACAAGGGGCCCAATAACCGACGACCCCTTGTCAGTCACACTAAATAACGAAAAAAATGTAGACTCTTTGCCACGCGGAATCAACATGCTAAAGATGCTGCGGCACAACGTGTTGAGTCCCCCAAGTGCAAATCCATACCAGACCGCCAGCACGTACATTTCCCACGCAGACCGCAGGCCTAACCGGTTCGTGTAGAACCCAAGCACGCCGTAGGCTGGGATCATGGCAGCAACGCAAACCACAAACACTATCCCTGCTACAGGGTTCTTTGCGGCTATGCGGGGCACCACGTACCGCGGAATCAACGTGGCCCCTGCAATACCAGAAATCACAACCAGAATGCCGATGCCCGCCAGCGAAGGCGCCGACATCTGAAACTCCGTGCGCGCAAACAGAATCGCAGCAGAGTTGATTGTCATGGCTGCGTCGCTTACCATGAACCATGCAAGAAGGAATAGTGCCACGTCTTTCATCTGTCGCGCTTCCTTGAACGTCGCAAATATAGTCTTCCAGCCATACTTGATGTATGCATACCCGCCGTTTGTAGAAAACATCAGCGCTCGGTGCATCTTGCGCTTGAAGCCGGCCCAAAGCGTCTTGCTGTGCTTTTTGTTTGGGTTCTTTACGGGAGCCGGCAACGGCGGGCCTGGCCGTGACCGCAGAAGCAAAGAAACCGGAACTTGAAAAATCAACCACCACACACCGACTGAAAAGATGGCCAGGCGCAGCGATGACGTAGTAGAGCCGGTCATTATAATGAGCAGCATGCTTGCTATTTGCATGATGAGAGCTGCAAAGTACCCAATAGCTACTCCTGTGCCAGAGATTTTGGACGAGACTTTGGACGTTGCTGCAATGACTTCCGGATGGCTCAACGGATTGGCATGCCTCACTTCTTCAAGTAGCGGCGCGCTCTCCAGCGAACTGTTTCCACTGTGTGGCCGGGGATTGGCTTTGGCCTCTTTAACGGCAGCCAGTGTTTCCGGATGGTGGTTGACCAGGACCGGCAAATATGAATTGCCACACACGGATACCGCCCCAAAGCATGAGTTAGAGACTATGGCGAGTAGTGCCGGGACTAAATAATGGGTAGAATTAACTAGCAAGAATCCGCACGTAGCCAATGCGCCCACGCAGCCAAACCATACTATCAACTTCTTTCTAAACTTTCCTCGATCTGCAGCACCGCTCATACTGATTACCACCAGCGTCTGGATTAGCACACTGAACGAAAACGTATAAAGCGCAAAGGACGAAGTATCGATATAAAAGCTGCCAAAGATTTCCACTACGCACTGGTACCCACGACTTGGATCTCCAATATCACCTGGAGGAAGCAAATCGCCTGTATTATTTCCTGGAACTCCTGGAAATGGAGTTTCCGGTATTGACGCTAAACAGGGAACGTTGTAGTCGTCTAAACGAACACCTTTCTCGCGTGCAAATTGTTCCAGAAGAATAGGAACATAGGTTCCTACGGCGGACACAATGAAGGGCTCTGCGGCCCAGGCGTAGGCGTACCAACCCCATAGCTCGTGTTGGGTGGTGGGTTGCGACTCCGGGGCTAAATCCGGGTCTAGCTCAGGATGAGGGCCAATTTGGGAAGGACGTTCCGCCAGCGGTCCTGTTGACGTTGCCTGATAGTCTTCAGTAGGCATTATATAGTTCAATTGTTTCCAAAGTGTTGCTCTAGTGTTGAACTGGTAGCAACAGGTTGTGGGGGTGGGATCAAGAGATTTAAAGCAAGCGGTGTTTGCTGAGAAATGCGGTAAACAAACCGTTGCCGTTGGGAGTTGCTCAGTTGCAATTAAACTGGCACGTTTGTTTACGAGACGTCATGAAAAACCATCACCGTATTGTATTCAATAAGATCCTAAAAGGTAAGATTTCACAGAAATCATGAAAAAGTACCGGAAAATTACATGCTAATACGTCCGCAGCTTCAATAATGACGGATGAGGTCATTGAGGTCATTTCGCTGAGAAATTTGAGCTGTTTAGTGTTTAAAGGGGCCCGGGAGAAGATCTGAGCCACGATGGTTCTATAAATCCCTTCAAAGCCAATGAATATAAGCGCCGCTCCAAGATCCTTGCGTCAATGGCAGGATTTGAACAGCGTAAATAGGTGGAAGACGAATCTACTCAAGACAAGTGGTCGGGCAGAGCATCATGCTCGTTGAAATACGAGTGGGTTGACGCTTTTTTCGCACTGATACGGCTTACAGGGTCATATGAAAGAAGAGCGTCCAGAAGATCCAAAGACCGCGCGTCGCTTTCAGCGCTAGGAACAATGTTTCCGGCTTTCTGGCGAGCCCACTTGGGGAACGTGGACTTGTAGTTGAGCAAGTCTCCTACACCAGGCCATTCGTGTTCGCTCGGCGTACCCAGAACTCTGAAAATCTTGAATATCTGGTCAATCTCAGAGTCCCCGGAAAATATTGGTCTTCGTGTCATCATTTCTGCAAATATACAACCAATCGACCACATGTCGACACCTGTCGAGTACTTAGCACTGCCGAGCAGAATTTCGGGCGCACGATACCAGAGTGTAATGACTTCGTGCGTATAAGATCGCAGAGGCACCCCAAATGCCCGCGCAAGCCCAAAATCTGCAACCTTCAGGTTGCCTTCCTTGTCAATGAGCAAATTCTGGGGTTTGAGGTCGCGATGCAATACGCGGCGTGTATGGCAGTACATAACACCTTGGATAAGTTGATACATGAATCGCTTGATCATGTTTGCGCCTAGTCCGGCACCTTTCGGAATTACATCCATGTAATTCTTCAGGTCCATATCTAAGAACTCGCATATCAGATAAAGCCCGTCATTTTTAGCAAAGACAACATCGAGGAGCGCAAGAACGTTTTCGTTCTGAAGCTCCTTAAGTACTGAAATCTCCCGAAGAGCAGTAGTGGGTACGCCTTGATCATCATCGCTTTCAAAACGAATCTTTTTGATGGCCACTACTCTATTATTGTGCTTGACATCGAGGGCCTTATAGACAACACCATAAGTGCCTTTGAGTGAATTAGAAAAAGAAAGGCAAAGAAGATATTGATTCTAGGGGATCTTACCTTCTCCCAGCTTTTCCAGCTTGGTGTAATCCGATATGCTTTCGCCCATTAATATTTGTTTCCCTTACATGTAGATAATACAAGGAAAGAGCAGACGAGGTTCATTATGGTTTCTTGCATGCAGTATTTGCAGCTACATTTCGAGGTGGACAACGGACACACATTACAGTTGTAGGAAAGGCACTTGAGTTCAGACTGATCTGACGAGATAAGTGTAGTGAACTCTTTCCGAGCCTTTGAGATTACAACGTGGTATACGAAGATATCAGGAGCTCAAGCACCACAGTACTCTGTGATTCCGCAAAGGATTGAGATGTAGTAGCCGATCAAATTATTACATGCTTAAATGCGTGCTATACGAAGACAATATACTTATGCAGGCCTTTTGAGAATTAAGATAACCTTTGAAATTTTTGTCATTCGCCAAGACATCCCCCGTACAATGTTAAAATATAAGCGTACGAGTTTCAAAAAGGGTTCCGACACTAGAGATTGGGATATTCAAGCCGGTTTCAACGTTTGGCGCTTGCAATTGATTCAGCAGACCGCATCTACGATAGAGTTCAGTATGGGTTATGATACCGTTTTTTGACTAGATCCTGAAAAGTTTGAAGCTGTTATCATTATATCTCGATAGGCCAAGACCTAGAGATTGAGGCAACAAGGCCCGATCCCACAAGCTTGCTGGCCCAGTGTGACCTGTGGAGAGTCACCTGCGCGCCATGGATAGCATCGCCACGACGGCTAGTGCAATTGTAGCGGCACTTGCAGCGGCACTTGAGAAGCCACATCACAAGCATCCCTAGCCACCGCCAGGTCCACATCGCAACTAAGGACAGAATGGCTTTTTTATTCCGCCAGCAGGGCGTCTGTGGCTGGAAAAGATAGCTGCTTTTTGATATTTCCATCATAAATTTCCCATATCGCAACATACAAAATTTGATCTTCGAGTTTTCGAAAAAAAAAAAATTAGAGAGGTAATAGGCTTATCAAATGTCCCAACGGGGGACCAACGAAGGATAACCAGCGTTATCCGATATCGATAGATGTTTCGCCGATAAATGAAGCTGAGATCGATTAGCGGACCAGGGCAAATACTTGTCGAAACCGCTTGAGATTCAAACTCGCGTCTGGTGGGCGACGAAGATGGCGGAATCATGTGTTTTTTGGGCTCCTGGGAAGCAGAGTGGGTTTTTAGGAGCTACAGAGTTGGCCATGTTTCATTGTTTGGGCAATATTTTCAGTATTTTCAATATTTTCAATAAATTCCATGTTTAAGGCTCCGGAATGATCTCTGATATTGCACCATCTCGAGGCCACAATACATAATGTCACGACGCACACTCAAAAAACAAAGTTATCTATGCGAATGACGGCAAAAGGCGGCATATGACTGCAAACACCTTCTCAAGACAGCAAAACACAGCTAAACACGGCCAAAAAATTGACACAACCAGCATTCAGCCCATAGAAATTTACTGAACGGATCGTAATTTACTGAACGTCGTGCACCTCTTTGCGCCAGATACGTCAACAGATGGCGAGATGCTGCGTTATTTGCTCTGTTTTAGACTATCCGCTCCCCGCTATCCACATAGTTGTGCACTTTGCAAGTCTGCTGCAACGTAAAGCCTTCGGTCGTGGCGTCATTCACTTTTAATATTTCGTAACTGAGCCATAGTTAACGTTGATCATATTAGCATTAGCCTTCAAAGCAACAAGTCAATAGCCTCCGAATCGAGGCAAAAATCACTGACCCTCCTTGATAAGTTGCGTCTGCTTGGCCACACTGGCGCCTCGAGTCTCACTGGCCACAAAAACCTATAAAAGGAACTCCATCAGCCCCAGTTGTTGAGACGAATTTTTATCAAGCATCCAGATCTTCCATTAATCAATCATAACCAACATGGCTCCTATTGCAACTCAATCACAAGCACAGTCTCAAGCTCCCTCGACTAAAGGCAAGACCGTCTTCAAAGGCACTCTTGACTTTGCCTCTCTCAAGCTCACTGACGAACAACTCAAGAAAGAGGACGAGACATACAAGTACAATGATCTCAGACCCGTCTATCCCGATCTCTCTTGGGCTCCTCTTGAAAAGTTCGAGACCAGTGACAAAGCCCTTCTGGCTGACCCTAACAACAACTTTGCCAACTTGTTCCGTGATGCCAAGTATGTTACTCATTTGACACCCAAGATCGGTACTGAAATCGTAGGCGTATCGCTTGCTTCCCTGGATGACGTTCAGAAGAACGAACTGGCCTTACTGATTGCAACCAGAGTGGTTGTCTTCTTCAAAGACCAAAAAGATCTTTCCATTCACAACCAGCTTGATCTGGGACGATACTGGGGCAGGCTGCACAAGCATGCTACTACCTCTCTTCCTGTCGCTTACAAGGACGGTCTTGAAGAGGTTCACGTCATTTGGGCGGACGAAAACAAGAAGCCTTACACTGCATTTTCTTCAACTTATCTGTGGCACGCCGACGTCACTTACGAATTGCAGCCACCTAGTTACACCTCTCTCAAGGTCCTCAAAGGACCTAGTTCTGGAGGTGATACCTTGTGGATCTCAGGATACGCTTTATACGATTCTTTGTCGCCATCGCTTCAGACATACCTCGAGGGTCTCACTGCTCTTCATTCCGCTGTCGAACAAGCTGAAGACTCTCGCCGCACAGGCAAGCCCGTTCGTCGCGAACCTGTCGTTACCGAACATCCTCTGGTCCGTACTCACCCCGTAACAGGGTACAAGTCACTTTTTGTCAACCCAGGGTTCACACGCACTATTGTTGGTGTCCCCAAGGGCGAGAGTGACGCCATTCTCGCCTACCTGTTTAGCCTTATTGCCACTTCTCAAGAATCGTCTGTTCGCTTCAAGTGGGAAGAACAAGATGTTGCGATTTGGGATAATCGTGTCTCTGTACACAGTGCCACTTATGGATTCTACCCCGAGCGTCGCCATGGTGTGCGTGTCACTACCACTGGTGAGGCGCCGTACTATGATGCAAGTGGTCGCAGCCAGCAGGCTGAGATGGACGCCCAGATTGGCCTCCAGCGGGACTTGGACGGTTCCAAGGGCGGCAACTATAACGACTAAGAGAAATCCAGTAAAGCAGTACTAGTTCTGCAAACCCATATAACGACTAAAAGCATGTAATGAACCCATATACCTATAGTAATCCCAATAAAAAAAATCTCAAACTTTTAGCTGGTTTCGTAGCAGTTTGTAGGTTCTCAAGAGCGATTACAATGCTGTAATTTGGGTTTCTGAGTAGCAGACTTTGCTGTATTGTATACATATTCTTTTGTTTTCGCTTGACGAGAGGGATTGTGTAGAAGAAACGAATTGAATTTTTTCTACAAGGCATTAACTAGTCTCCTAGCCCACCTTCTGTTTTGAGGCTTGGATAGTACTAAATACCGTTGGCCCTGGCGTTGCTCATACCCTATTCCCAAAAACTTTGCTTTAACTTTAACCTTGGTAAACAGGGGCAAAATCAGAAGCTTGAATGATTGGCTAAGAATGTTCGTAATTGGACTCAGAACTACGCAGATAAAACTATCTGGCTCAGTAATTGCAAGCACATTTAAAACATCAGAGAATGACAAATATCAGAGACTGGCCAATAACCCTGCGTATATAAGAGTCTGAAGAGCATCAGGTACCGCTTACAAAGGTTGCTTACATAGAGGAAAAAACTTACCAATCAGATCGTCAGCAGACTTAGTAACGTATCAGTAATCAGAAATAGTATAATACTAGCAATTGCCCGGTCTCTCTCTCGCCCTCCTCTCTCTCAATTTTCCCTTTTTTTTTCTAGAAAAATCCTTCTTTTTCAGCTTCTTCTTTGACGATTGAACATTGTGACACTTGAATTTCCTAGGCGTCAGTAAAAGGTATGCATTTGTTCATTATTTTTTTTTCTCGTGACGCGCAAAAGCCGTTGGGCTTCAGCTTGGGCTTATGAAATGTTCGTGCTCATGTTCGTAAGCTTCCTGGAGAACCTTGGCCTTGTCATCAGCTAGTCATCACTGTCATTCTTGATGACTGATGCTAACCTCCGGATTACATAGACCTTCTACAAGATCTAGACATTTTGAAAACCGTATACCCGCTATGGCTATCCACTCTCATACCTCGTACCCATGGACTAACGTTGACGGCATTGACGGCGAGTCCAAAGGCTCCCTCCTGGATGCCAACACCTCCATCGACCCGACGTTCAGCCAATCCGGCCACTCTGGGAGCGAAGACTCGAGCTTCACGGGCGACGTAGCGCAGGCAGTTGCCAAAGCTGCAGTCGCTACTCGTAACAAAGCGGTTGGCGGCGGCGGACCCAACAGTGTCAATGACCAGGCTGCTGTAGCAGCAGCTGCCGCCGCTCGTGCCAATGCTGTCGCAGCCATGGCCGCCGCTGGCCGCCAATCTAGCCCCGACCACGGCCACAACGGCGTAGGCAGCCTTATGACACAAGAAGAAATGGAAATAAACCGCCAAGGGCGACCGTTGACTAACACAAAACGGGCTCAGCAGAACCGTCAAGCGCAGCGCGCGTTTCGACAACGCAAGGAGCTGTACATTAAGGATTTGGAGGCCAAGGTGAAGGAGCTGGAACAGAGTAAGGATACGATTGACGCGCTGCGACAGGAAAATATTCAACTAAGAGATTATATTTTGGCGCTTCAGTCGAGGTTGATTGAGCACCCGGGCGGGGTGCCTACTCCTCCAGCTGTTTATGCGCGTCAAGCAAGTGACATGTATGAACACCACAAGTCTGACAAATGACGGAGAGAATCAGCTTTTGCTTTTCTTTCAATAATTTGGTCTTTAGTCCTTAGTCCTTGGTCTTTGCTCTAATAGTTTTTGTTCGCTCTAGTAGTATTTTTTTGTTTAGCGTGTATGCACCCCCCAGTAGTATACGCGTATGTTTTAGTGCACTTGTTTTTACACCAGAGTTTTTACGGAGTTTTTTTTTGAAAAGAATAAATTAATGACTGTTTTTTATTTGACTACGTATGTAATAGCTGTTTGGAAATAAATATAAAGGCAGCTGCAGAAGCAAACAGTTGGCGCTGGAGACCTCTAGTAAATAAGAGACTAGTGATAGGAACCAGAGACTTGACCTTGAGATGAAGGAACTGCATTTTCGTGCGCAGCTGTAGGAGGATGGTTTTTGGGCAATGAAGGAGGCTGACTAGGCACTGTAGTTGGCTTGCCATGTCCAGTACCAGTGGTAGATGATACAGGCGGTTTGGTAGTAGCAGTGGCAGGCTCATCATGAACCATACTTTCTGGGTCTTCGGTTGCTGCTGTACGACCCCAATTGAACCAAGACTTTTTCTTACTTCCTGCAGCCGATGCATCCATCAAGTACAATCCCTTCTTAATGTTTGCCTTTGCCCTTTTCTTCAAGTAATGTTCTAGTATCAACGAGTTCCTGCTGTTACACTTATACAGTGCACCCGCAATAGTTCCCAAGATTGGTGTTATACCTAGCAAAAAGTCAATCACAATGTTTGACATCATTTTGCTGAGGACGAACGGTGGCAGTCCACCTTCATCGATGGTCTGTGCAAGTCGGACAAGGCGCATCGCAAGGTACACGTTGATGACATCTCCAATGACGGGCAGGATGCCAATCACAGCAGACCAGCCGAGTCGCAATCCGCACATGCTGAAGGCCATGTCGAGGCGCCAGGCTTTGCGTGTCACGCGCTTGAGGACCTTGTGGTCGTTTTTGGAGAGCCCTTCGGAAGGGGGATCTTTCCAGACTCGTTTAATGGTGGTTTTTCCATTCTTTACGACTTCAACCTGATGCTATTGTTAGTATACAGCGTGCGCCATGACAAAAAATAAAAGAAGATTTATACCATGATGATGGCTTTAGATTAGAAGGACATACCTCTTCATAGTAAGGGTCTTCGGATGCGAAATTTTGTTGCACCGATTGCGCGAGAAACTACCGAAAGTTCATGTTAGTACAAGTGTTGAGACTTACACGATCGGGCGCTGTTCAGTAAAACAAAATTCAGGGGACCATGTCCGGCTCACCTTGTTCGCAATGGGTTTAGCAATGAACGACATTGCTTATAATCTCGAGACTGTTATTCAACCCAATAAATTATATGTTGGAACCCAAGAAATACTTTCTGAATGGCCGCAGAAAGAGAAGTGACAAACAGTAAAAGATTCAACGAACAGAAAAAGATGAAAAGATACTCGAAAAGAATTCAAAAACTGATATCAATCATGAGATCTAGATCTTAAGTAGCATGGAATAGTTTGGGTGCATAAAACGCACGCGCTGGCCCATGGAACAAATATTTGTCTTTGTGTTGCGCTTGAAGCAAATTATCTTTTTTTTATTTTTTTTTATTTTATTTATTTTCGGTCGTTTCACTGCCATGTCATGTGTAAAGCTTCAAAACGTACGAAATCCACCTTGGCCGAAGAGTATCATCTTTCATTTTTCTTCTTATCAAACACACACGAGAATGCAAGGCGTTTGAGATTCGCTTTCATCATAACATCAAGTTCAAGTTGAGGCTTCGTACAGTACAGTTATCGTAAACCGTGGGAAAAAAAGTAAGCCCTACGGGGGGGTCGAACCCCCAACCTTGTGATGACTTTAATTGTCTAGAGACACTTTAAGAGTCACACGCTCTACCGATTGAGCTAGCAAGGCCAGATTTTAATTTTGTGATTTAAGTGACATAGGTACTAGAAAGCCGTGTGTAAAGAGGTTTCAACAGTGACTGCTCTCTTTTGGCGGTTTTGGAGTGTTATGTTCACACCAGTCACTCTGCTCTGTTTAAGAGTAGATGAATTTTTCATTGTATTAATAAATGGTCGAACTGGAACTTTTTTTACGAACTTTTTAGCACCTTTGAAGAAAAAAATTTTGATTTTTTCTTGTAAAAAACTAAATTACTTTACAATCTTAACTAATTACAGAGGCTACCCTGATAGCAAAAACTAATACGAGCATTTATAATGGGAATTGTCTGGTTTGAAGGGGGGAATTTTCACGAGAGCTTCAGGTTTTGATTTGCGGTAACATGACTTTTGGCTTAAGCCATTTCTTGAAGAACTGAAAGTGACCTATTGACTATATTTGATGCAGATTTGAGGGGGACTTGTTTGCTTCCTGTTCATAAGTTGCTGGTGCCATTTTTACTTCTTCGTGATCTCTCATAAGTTACGGCAGTTTTATTCCTTGCATTTAGCCAGGACAATAAAGTGATATTTCTGTCTAACTATCGTTTTGATCTAGTTGAGATCTTTGATATATATATCTGTCAGACTCACCAACCATAGACTCCTCAATGATCAGTTTAAAAGACCGGTTTTTTGCAAGGTATTGATTTTGATCATTCATAGCCGAAGTACCATTAGCGTTGTTTTGAAATAAATGTTACACTCTCTTTCTCTAGTGTCGTTGGGTTGTTTTCTTATTTTCTTATTTTCTCATTATTAATATTTCAAATTCTTTTCTGGCCACGAGCGGATCCAAGACTCTTGGCCTTAGTAATTATGGCAGGCCTCGTTCTTAAGTCCAGGCTCCGGAGTGTGCCTGCCAGCCTTTGTTACTACAGTCCTGACACGCTTGTCTGGATAGTTTTGAATCTTGTGGGTGAACCATAGTATTTGACACAAGATAGCAGGTAGCAGGGCTTACTTGAAACCACCACAAAAGTCTCATACATCGCTTGAGTGTAACGTGAAACGGACGTTGTTGTTTTTGATCTGCCGGATACCAAAAGATAATGGTCAATTGGACTAGCTACAGAGTCACCAGACTACATGCGCTTGGAGGTTTGTTCTTACGAGTTGTGGTCTCAAGACGGCTTTCATTAACTTACGACTTGAATGGGGTCACAATGGAGAACTTACGTAGGCTTCGGTAGGTACTCGCAGCCAGAGTCGTCATACAGCTGGCGCTTCTGCTGTAGTCGACGTCACCCGAGCTCGAGAAGGGCTGTGCCCGTTGAAGAAAAGCGGGTTTAAAAATAAAGTTTTTTTTTTTTTTACTCGGCCAAAAGTAGAGCGTTACAAACGGGGCTTTGTGAGTGAGCGCGGAATCCCAGAATCTCAAAAGCTCAAAAATCTCAAGAATGTTCTCAAGATAACAACGGCTATTGGTCTTTCCCAGCGTAACCGTAGCCGTAGCACAAGGCCAAGGTCAAGGTCTGAGCGTTTTTTTCTTGTCTTTTTTCTCCTCAAGACTTAACTACCGTCACTCGAACTGAGATCTGAGCCTGTGGCTGTAACCGTGTGTCAGAAATACTTGAAAACGTTTGTAAAGCACCAGTTTCTCAGAATTCTGATCTTCATACCGTATGAACATTTATAAAGAGCTTGTTTTCTACAAGAAACCCAGTTGCCTGTTGATACTTGTCCCTTTCTGTTCCTCGCAACTATAGCTCTACCGTGCGGTATATCCATGAATCCATTACTCTGCTGGTTTGCAAATTCGAGACGAGACAACCGCAAAGGAAGAAGAAATACAGGCAATTGCAAACTAAAACACTGTCAACTTTTGTAAGCTTGACCACAACGACACAACACTTAGCCATAGCTTGAATACACTGCATGACAACGTTGAAACTATGCCCTTCTCTATTAGTTCTCTTGATTCAATGTCATCAACTTCTTCAGCATCGATATCTCGCCGCTGCCTTTTGGCACCTTTAGCACCCTTGGCGTCTTTTAGTCCACCACCCCCAAAGCACCGTAAACGAGATGCGCTCAGAAATCTGTTTTTTTGTACATCACATAATGACTTGTCCATTTCAAAGTCACCATCTATCTCGGCAGAAAGTACACGCACACGTGAAAAAGAATATCTCGACAGACGACACTTGTGTTTGGGATCTCTTGCTGATTGACTAGTCCACTGATTGATCTTGAGGCTTGCGTTAGAAGCATCCGTGGGAATGAAATTCATGCTCTCATAAAGCTCACGTTGAGGGGTCAGTCGGCTGCAGCATTCATGTTTCCACATATTTTCGTGTGATCTGTTTGTGATTGATCTAATTGTATGTGATTAGCGCGAGCATATGAAGGTTTGATTATGATAAGAAAGAGAGCTAGAGCTTATTGGGAATTTTTGATCTCTTGTGCTTGGTGCGGTATCCGCTATAATTCAAAAAGCTATTCAACACTCATACACTACATGATAGTTCTACCCAGCATGTGAATGGAATTCAAGACTTACAGCTAGATTAAGTCTGAAGGTTCGTTACAGATCAAAATTGTCAACTAGTCTACAGTATATTGAATACTACGTAGTACTAATGTATCTTCTTGCTAATATGTGTCCGACAGCAAGACGCAAATTCATAGTGATGCCTCTTCATGGAGTGATTTAGTATACGTACCGGAAATAAATAACTACCAAATCACACCAAGAAAAAAAAAACCAGACAGGTTGCTTTGTATTTTACTTACTCAATCATACTTCGTTCAGCACAGCACACGAGTGCTGTCTAAAATCCAATAGACCTGTTATTACCACCAGCTCCTTGGCCAGGCATCATAAAAGATCCGAGCAAATCTTGCAACATGTTGTTCGACCTCTGCGGTGCAATTCCAAAATACTGCTGCGCAATTTGCGCCAACGGACCGCTCCATGCAGCCAAATCAGAAATCTCATTGTTATACCTGTTCTGTAGTCGCCTAAACATGTCCGCGGACTTGTATTGGCAGGTGATAATCAGAAGCTGGAGAAAATTGAGCAGTGGAAGTTCTGGGCTGATGACGATTCCGTCTGCCTTGGCAACCTCGGTGTCAAAAGTGTACAAAACACCATTGCGGCTGCTAGACTGAAGCAATGAAATGTATTTGCGGGTCACCTCCAGTGCGTCCCTGATATTTTCAATGCTGAGGTACCCAAACACCGCGCGCGACAAGTACTGGGGAGCGCGCTGCGCAACTGTATTTTCTTCTCCAGCAGCAGCATCATCACCTTCATCTACAGAAGCCTCCATATACCACTCAAACAAAAGCTGCGCCAGCACCGCCGGAGAATCCTTCGTTCCTACCAACAAGTGCTTTTCAGCCTCGTAAGCCTCATCCGCCTGCGAAAACTTGACCCCTAACACATGATGCAACTCGGGATCTCCTAGCGGCGTACCGTCCCCCCTTTTACTCGACCACTCTGTAATTGACTTGGCCACTTTTTTCAGGTTGGGCTCTTCGGGCGCAATGTGGGCCAGAAGCTTGAGCAGACGTGCGCGCGAAGTGGCATCCACTGGCACGCTGGCGAGTTCGTACGTTGAGAGAAGGTAGAGTACGAGATCGCAGCCACTGCCGCCTTGGCCAGCTTTTAGCAGCAGTTCGCCAGAGGTAAAAAGCAGCTGGATTGCCTCAGGATAGCTTTTGGTACGAATGTACCGGGCCACTACTGTTCTTACGGCTTGATGCGCTTCGTAGTACTGCCCATTGGCGATTCTAGCAGACCGTGATTAGCATTGCTTGCTTACTTGCACTTTGAGCTTGGTGGACTCACTTTTCTTGTGTACGTTGAAGGACTTTGTCCAATTTTCCCGTAGTTGATGCCATTGTTCAATCTTCTTTACTTGCAATTGTATACCGCAGTTTCGTCAGGTTGGAGCAAAAGCTGATTTCAGATTTCACACGTTTCTTACTTGGGGTTAGGGGTCGCGCTCCACGCAACTAGCATTTGCCTAAACTATATACACTTATACAGTTAACATTACTTGTCTTTGTTGGTTTTAGAGTCAAGTGAGCCAGAAGGAGGGCGGAATCCTGTTATGCTCGCTCTACGCCTTACTTCTCGCAGCTCACTGGCCAGGTCAGACTTGATCTGGTCAAACTCTTGCAAAGCTTCTTTGAGGTCTTCATCGAAATTGTCCATGTCCAGCTGAGGAACACCAAGAGTGGGCTGTAAAGATGCGAGCTGCTCAATTTCCATTTTCATCGCGCGGAGTCTTTCAGAGTTCAGCTTGACCTTTTCGCTGGCAGTCAAAGGAGCAGGGTACAAGCTTCGCAGGTAACCAAGAACCTGCTTCTTGTAAGGGCCTTGGAACGTAAAAATTACCGCTGCGATAATGAGGTGGCCATAGAAATAAACTGAGCTCCACAGTTTGATAGAGGCACCAAACTCTAGCAAAACGAATGGCTGAACCAAGTATCCAAACGCCATTTGGGTAAAGATGAAGGTAATTATATCGTAATATGGCTTGTGTGGGCCAGGTGTTATGCCATCTGAGAGCATGAAAATAGGGCGAATATTTCTTCTGAAAAGCTTACCAAGAGACTGGTAGAAAGCGCCGGTAGCAAATGTCAAATAGTAGCCTGGCTGGGTTCCATGCCATAACGCGGAGGTCAAGAAGGTAGCTAACGTACTCCGAAATCCTGGCTTGCGACCTTTAGGGGTTACGCGCAAGTACACATAGTTCTTGAGCCATTTGTTCGTGTTCATGTTCCAGGCTTCCAGCAAGGCATGAGTGTTTTGCCCAGTCTCAAAGGCGTAGGGATCAACGTTTTGAACACGATTCCACTTGTATCTACCGTCTTTGGTCTTTCCATTGAATCCAAGTCCGCTGAGGATGCAGGCACCTTCTGATATGCTCCAGGCACCGTAGTATTTTAGACGGTAGGTGAACCCCAAAATGGTCAGGTAGATGATGCGATACAAAAAGTGCTCAAGTCGGAATTCAGGAGACTGTGCAAACGTAAGTGAAAAGTATGAAGTGATTTTGACCCATAGAACAATCCAGCCCACACCTTGAAGGAACTTGAGCCCAGCCACTCTGCCACTGCGAGGGATTCTGCGCTTCTTTCTGCGACCTTTAACAGGGTCATTGATGGTGACATCAAACATGGACAGATCAATCCATCGATGAAACTCGGCATAGTCGTAGGAAGGTCCGGTAAGTAAAGATGGGAAATAGAATGCATACGCTAGAAAGTCCAGCAGCTCAGGATGCTGGCGAATTGCGCGGTCTTTTTGAAATTCAGAAAGCTGAGCATCTGGATATCGACCGTCGTAAACGTTCCAACCAAACGAGGAAAGTTTCATACAAAGGACCATTTGGGCTCCAGTTATGTCTATAATATCTGGATTGTAGTGCTCGACAAACAGCTGCGCGTAGATATGATTGAGGAGCAAATGGCCCATGACAAACGCAAAATTGAGCCATGGCATTGCTGACGACTTGACATGCTTTGTGATTAGATAGGTCGCAATGGTACTAATGAGCAGAGTCCTTGTACCAGTCCAGAAGGAAAATATACCAAGTAGATAGAATGCGGACACACTAGTTAAAGGTTAGAGCTGTACAAGCCACATCGGGGTTCAGACACACCTTATACAATAGACATCTTTTAGCAGGCGTTTATTGTCAGGAAGCCTTTTCAAAATAGCACTGAATGGATAAGACAGAATCAGGCACGCTGCGATCTTGAGCAAATCTGGGTAGAGGCCGATCGATTCGCCTGCCTGAGTCAGGTATCGGTCAAGAATGGGGATGGTCATTGCCAAATTGTAGCGCGGTCAAGTCCAGAGTCTCTGCAAAATGTCCTCTGGCAATGGAGCAATGGAAGGCAGTGGAGGAGGGCGTTAGGAGGAGCTGAGAGGGCCACATGAACGTCTTTACCAAGTCGAATCAAACGCTTTTAGCCAAAACACCTGCAAATACCCCTACCCTGGAATTGTTACTATATTTTGACTTCCGCTTTCATTCTTCTTCATCATCATCGTTTCTCTTTGAAAGCCAGCGAATACTGTATATAATGTATGTGGCACTTTTAGTGGTACTTCTATTGCTAACAGACCAGAATGCTACGAAGAATCCAGGGATTTCCAGCAATGCCTACCAGCAGTGTGCTGAGGAGTTCTGTCGCTATGCCAGCCGTACTCAAACACCGGTACGCGTTCCGAGCGCTGACGACCTCTTCGGAGAAAGCAAATAAGAACGGAACTGTATGTTGACTGGCTACTGGAGCTTTGTATTTTCAGGAATTTCGCTAACCATTCTTGACAGGCTGTTGTGTTTCTCAACATGGGGGGACCGTCGACGGTGCCCGAGGTTTATGACTTTTTGCTGCGCCTGTTCAGCGATGGAGAGATCATTCCGCTTGGCCGTTTCCAGGCTCAAATTGCCAAGTTCATTGCGTGGCGCAGAACGCCCACGATTGCGAGCCATTACCAAGAAATCGGAGGTGGCTCACCTATTAGAAAGTGGAGCGAGTATCAAAACTCAGAAGCGTGCAAGCAGCTTGACATTTTGTCTCCATCCACGGCACCCCATAAGCCATTCGTGGGCTTTAGATACGCCAGTCCGTTGATGAAGGACACGTACAAGGAAATTCTCGATCAGGGCATTACTCGCGCTGTGGCGTTTTCGCAGTATCCGCAATATAGCGTCTCGACCTCTGCGTCATCATTCAACGAGCTTAAAAAGCTTCGCGCGGAACTTGATCCCGAGGGAAAAGTTGAGTGGACTGCTATTGAGCGCTGGCCTACGCACCCGGGCCTTGTGAAGGCCTTCGCCAACCACATTCGTGACGCAATTAACGAGTTTCCCGCTGAGCATCGGAACGAGGTGGTGATTGTGTTTTCAGCGCACTCGATCCCCATTGATTTTGTCAACAGGGCTGACACATACCCACCCGAGGTTGCTTCTACAGTGCATGCGGTTATGCAACAGCTCGGGTTTAGCAATCCCTACCGGTTGGCATGGCAGTCGCAGGTTGGGCCCCGACCCTGGCTTGGACCCAAAACGGTCAAGACGGTTGCTACGCTTGAAGCTAACCCGGACACGAAGGGAATCGTGCTTGTGCCTATTGCCTTTACGAGCGACCACATTGAGACGTTGCATGAGCTAGACATTGAGCTGATTGAGGATAGCAAGCGACCGGAGATAATCAAGCGCGCGGAGTCTTTGAACGGAGATCCCGTGTTCATTGAGGCGTTAGCAGACATTGTGGCGTGCCACCTTGATCCTGCGAGGAACGATCCTGATGGGGCTAAGGCGATTCAGAGCGGCGTAAGCATCAAGACGTTTCCTCTTGTTGTGAAATAGTTTTTCAAGCTCGCATGTATATACTGTATTTATGAATATCAACCCAACATTTCCGGACGCGCCTACAGCGGATTTCGATTTTCCAATGGCAACTTTCCAACAGCAACTTTCCAGTGGAGCATGATGTCATTGAGATAGTAGTAGCAATAAGAAAGAAGCGCATGCCTGGATCACTTGTGAGCTCGGGCTAAGTTGCGATTTGTATTTGTGACGCATTTGAAAGCAAACAGCGAAGAATCGCTGTTTTTGGATTGGCCCGTTCTGGAAATAAATTAGATATGGTCTGGACCTTTTTCTTGAATGAAATATACGGGAATCGATAACGCACTTGTATGGAAATATGATGACCGGAGCCATAATCGAGACGATATTGAAGTTGATATCGATGGCGCTTGTACAGGTTCTTCGGGGACTCATGTAAACCACACAAGACCAAACACGAACAAAACAGAACAAAACGAAACAGAACAGAACGGTGCTCACAAAATCAAAGGTCATCATTAAAGTCATTTACATCAGCTGAATAACAACACAGGCTACTCCAAAAAACTACTGTCTATCGACATTTCGTACTCATAGTCCGGCTGGAACTCCCCATATAACATGTCAGGATGCGCCGTGTTTCTAAACGTATACTCCGCTGCCTCTTTTGAAATGACAGCCACCTCATTCCCTGTCCCCTTTTGTGCAGCGTCCACCAGCAGCTGAGCCTGACACGTCCGCTCCATTAACGTAAATAGGTAAGCAGCCTCATCTACCGTGGAGCCAACTGTGAGCAGGCCGTGGTTTTTCAGAATAATGGCTCTGTTATGCTGGCCCAAGGCGCGCGCAATGTTTTCGCCCTCTTGCTCGTCCAGAACAACTCCCCCGTAGTCATCGTAAACGGTGTGGATGTTGTAGAAGGTGCAAGCGTCTTGCGAAATCATGGAAAGAGGAAGGCCGAACGAGGAATAGGCTTTGCCGTAGATGCTGTGGGTGTGGCAGGCTGCCCATACGTCCGGTCGCGCGCGATGCAGTGTTGAGTGAATCTTGAACCCAGCCATATTGACCGTCCTGTTATTTCTCCTTGCTTTGCTTTTCGTCGCAGTATTAGCCCCGTTGCAATTGGAATCAGCGACTTCGTCGAGATGGTCGTTCAAAATCTCACCATCTTTCCCCACATGTACCATATCCGACACCTTCACCAACCCAAAATGGCGCGCCAGCGGATTAATCCAAAACGTATCCGTATCCAATGGGTCTCTGATGGATATGTGACCGGCTGTCCCTTCGGTGTATCCTTTGCGCGCAAAGACACGGAGGGCACCGGCCATGTGTTGGAGCATCCAAGTGCGCTGGTCTAGGGGGTTGGAAAAAACGGGGACTGGATAGGGTACGTCGCCCATAGAAAGGGCATCTTTGTTGAGGTCTTTGTGGTTTTGGTCTAAGCTTTCCAAGTTGTCTAGGTCGTCGGAGTGGTCAGGGTGGGAGTCTGAAGCCGTGGGCGCGGTCGAAGCAGACAAAAGAGACGAAAGCGAAGCTACTGAGAGTGAGGACGAAGGAGAAGAAGCCATGTTATTTGTTTGCGTATGTAGACTAGCTAAACTGCTATAATAGAATTCCTTGAAAAGAGAGCACGGACGTCAAGCGTATTTATACAATTTCAAAGGTTTTTGCCATGATGTCCTTCAATGGTTTATCTTTCATGCATTTTATGCTTTTCACATTTTTTTGTGTTTTTTGTGTTTTTTTCATTTTCTTGCTTGTCTTGTGTTTCGATGGCTGTGGCTGCCGATTCTGGCGGTTTTGATCTTGACGTTCCTTCCAAGTGCACGCGAGGATGCTTTGGTTATGTCTGCTGTGGGTGTTATGCCTCCTATAGGTGTTACGGGTGTGGTAGTATAGTGGCTTGCGGGTATTAAAGCAAAGCAGTAATGCCCATGTAGTTGCGGTCAATATGGTCGTTCAGGGCGATTTTCACAGGCACCTTACAGGCTTTATACGCTCTTAATGGACTCCGAAAATGCTCCTAAGAGACACGGAGTATGAGCAGCTGAATGGGCTGCAGAGAACAGGATCCGGGCTCGTTGCAGCCTAAGCTTAGGCTTGTATCGATGGTGTCCAGTGTCGGTAGTTGCTTATGTCGGCGAGGCTTACCACTAACAGCAGCGTCCGTTAAGAGAACCCTTTTTGTGAATTTTAATTCGATAAAAAGGCCTTTTTCTGTGAGTTGATTTCTATACTGACTTTGCACTGTAAAAAAATGACGTCTATTGCCACTGGCCATAGTCACTGCTGAGGAGCGTTCTTGTTTGAGTTTGGTGGCCGTGTTGGGGAGCCATGTATGGTGGTCATGTCTGGGGGGTCATGTCTGGAATAGCCTTTGGCTGACTCTAGTACCAGAGAAAAGCATACAAGGCTGAATCTCAAAAGCGTGAAAATTTCAACTTTTCTCTCGCCGCGCACAAATTCTTTTTTCTTCACCACCAGCAACTTCTTCACTATCGCTACACAAACGATCACAAGCACCACCCACCTTCAACTATCTCAGCCCTCCGTGAACACTTTGAAACATATCAAGATGTCGTCAACACCTCCTCAGAACGAAAACGATTCTCAGATACCGCCCACTCCCCTCCCAAAACGCGAAATCAAGACCCGTTTCCCAGTCGTAAGTATCCATCATTGCCAGCCCTACTCGACTCCCCTCTAACACTATGTTCCTCCCGCAGGCAAGGATCAAGCGTCTCATGCAATCAGACGAAGACATTGGCAAGGTCGCCCAAGCTACGCCCGTCGTCGTCGCAAAGGCTCTCGAACTTTTTATGGTCTCACTCATTGAAGAATCATGTGCCCAGGCTCGCGCAAGAAATGCAAAGCGCGTGTCGCCAGCGCATCTTAAGCAGGCCGTACTGGCAATTGAGCATTTCGACTTTTTGCAGGAAACGGTGCAAAAGTACCCAGACCCGGTTGCGCAGGACGCGTCGTCGTCGTCGGCTGGGCCTGGGTCCGGGGGCGGCGCGTCGGGCTCTGGCACAGGCGAAGAAGGAACGACGCGGCCTCGTAGATCACGCAAGGCCTCTGCTTCATGAGCTCTTTGGGCTTCTAATCCTTATTCCTTATGTCCTTATTTCTTTATTGCATTTACTTGTTGACATTGATGATTTTATTTCGACTTTTTTCTCGTTTTTTTTTTCTTTCTGGTTTATGTATTTCCATATCACTCATTAAACCTTTTCGCAGCCAGTCACTTAGCTCAGTCGCCTTGAAGGCCCTTTCTACTCTCTTATCGGCTTCATGATCCTTTCGGCTTCAGTGATAGCAGTATGGCCTGCCAATGCATTTCCCGACGGGTTAAAAGAGATGCAAAAAAAAAGAATTTTTTTCATTTTCAACATTTTTTTCACGACCAGTGTTTGTTATTGATCTCGAGCTTATCTTAGGTCAACATCAGAAAACCTCTGGTAACCTCTGGTAACCTCTAGTGACTTCCGGCAATCTTCGATCAAACTCGCGGTAACCTTTAAAGGTCCACAAAACAGATGCCAGCTTTCCGCCTGTCGTTGCGAGCCTCCAAGGCACTGTGCTACTGCCCCTGCTACTATGCACCAGCCGCTGCTGTGTCCTTTGCATTGTCACTGGCATCACCGTCCTTGTCGTCAAGGGCGGCCTTGAGAAAGTTATCTACTTTTAGTAGCACAGGTAGCGATAGCAGATCAGTTGTGTCGCAGAAATTCTCGTTCATCATCTCTGAAGCCTATCACGCAAAGAAACGGCAACCTCTGCCAGCTACAATCAACAAGCACAGTGGCAGACAAAACAGGCGACAAACTCAGCAGCAGCATAAAAGCAAATTGGTGAATTCACACAAGCATGGTGCTCAGCGCCCAAATACAGGTGAAGACTCGTTTTTCTACACAGACTATAAATTCACAAACGTAGGTCACGACCGAAACGGCAACGGCGACAACAGCGTGGAGAACTGGGAAGTTGGCGGAAGAGCGCTGGGCGTGGCTGACGGGGTCGGCGGGTGGATCGAAATGGGTGTAGACCCAAGTGCGTTTAGTCAAGCTCTGTGCGATGAAATGAAAGAAGCGTTTGATGAGTCTTTTGCAAGCAATGATGCTGGTAGAGCTGGCACAGCTCTCCCTTCACCTCAGGAACTACTTCAAAAAGCATACAAATCCATCGCCTCAGGGTCAGTCTCTAAATCCAAATCCAAAGTTGAAGCAGGCGGGTCTACAGCCTGTGTCGGAGTCGTTTCCACCACAACAGGCATCCTTCGCACGGCAAATCTAGGCGACTCTGGATACGCAGTCTACCGGCAAGGCCAGATTGTGGCAAGTTCGAAACCGCAAGTGCATGGGTTTAATACACCGTTCCAGCTTGCAATTTTGCCAGAAACAATGCGTCACAAGGAAAGATCTAGACAAATTTTGGATTATCCGTCGGACGCAGAGACGTCACAGTTTCAATTAGAGTATGGCGATGTCGTGGTGTTTGCGACAGATGGGTTTTTGGATAACGTGAATGAAAAAGAGGCCTTGGCGATAGTGACGAAGACACTTGTGGGTCACAATGTATGGGATTTAAGGAAAAGCAAGAGTTCTGACACTACTTCCGGTACTGTTGGCTTGAAAGCTGATAGGATGTCTGAAAACTCTTTACAAGATTCCTCCGATGCAGCCACATTCAATTCAACATCTACATCTACAAACATACCACTTTCAACAACTCTTTCAACCCTCGCAACCGTGCTCGTAAAAGCAGCCCACACCGCCTCCAATGATCCCCATAGAGTGACTCCCTTTTCTAAAGAGGTCCAGCGCACTTATAGGGTTCCATACAAGGGAGGCAAGGTGGATGATATTACCGTGTTGGTCATGTATGTTGATCATTGAACCTTGGGGTCATGGATGGAGCTAGAGCTCAATATCTTGTCACTGATCTTGCCATCTTATCAGTGATTGATAGTGATACTCATTGTCTAGATTTACACCTAGAAAAGGAACGAAGAAAAAAAAACATAGTTACTAGGAAAATAAAAGAGTAAATGACCTTGTTTATACTATAAGCCTTCCAACTGGAAAATGATCCAGTTTCTAGCTTCTGCTTTCAAGCTTTAGCTCTAAAATTATCATCTCTGGTTTCTAGCACACGCTGGACAAAAACTTTTATTGCATGTCATACGTCTAGCTTTTCTCTGTACAGTCTTCATTCAAGCGTTCAATTTGTCTGCTGTTTTATCCATCAATCCAAAAACCATAGCAATCAATAGCAAATCAACATTATTCTTTCCAGCGATTGTCATCTGCAAGCCATATAGCAACAATTATTAAATAGCACTAGACCCAAGCTTTTTCCGGATACCCTCAAGCTCCGCGTCCAAGTCCTCCATGTTTTGTTGTAGCGGCTTGACCTCGTCAAACTTCCGTCGGCTGCTGGCCTCGTTAATCATCCCTTGTACCAAAAACTTTTGCTCTTCGAGAACTATGATCTGCTCCCGCAGTGCCTGGATCTCGTCTCCAGGCAGTTCTTGTTCAACCGCCAATTCACGCTCTTGAAGACTGCCAGCCCCAACAGAAGTCGCAGTAGACGTAGCAGACGCAGTAGTTACTTCAGACAGCTGGCTCGGTGTGCGTGTGTGTTTCAACACCTTTGGCAGCGCCTTCAATGGAAGCATATGGTCTTGCAAGTACTGTGCGGCAACCGCGTGGATTTGATGCCTCAGCCGCCGCTCCTCTTCATTATGTACTTGGATGGTCAGCACTTTGCGCGCTGTATTGTCAAACTGAACAAAAGATTCAAGCAGCCGACGACGGACTTTCGTCGCTTCGTGCAGTAGCTCAGGAGGAGGTGGGGATTCTGGATTGTTGATTTTCACCAGCATGTCTTGGAAGTGAGGAAGCATGGTGTCAATGGACCGCCGAATAGGAATAAGCGTGTCATAAAAATACAGTAAATCAGACTTCTTTACTTTCAAATCGGACTCAAAGTTCTGCTTTGAAAACACCGTGTTTTTGCAGTCAAGGCAAATCCGAATGCAAATGTCGTTTTTGGGTTCTGCCTTGGTCATGAAATGCTCACGACCGAGCTTGTCTATTAAAATCGATATGGGAGCGTCTCGAGAGCAGTTTGTTGCATGACTGGCGCAAACTACACGACCACAAAGCCGGCAGTGATGTTTTCGCAGCGAGTACCCAAATGCATTCGTACATATGGGACACTCAGTAATATCACCATCGTCTTGCCATGGAATTATCTGCCTTTCTGCGCTTCTTCGCTGATTCGCTCTGGTATATGAAAATATGTTGGTAGGATCGCCTGTGAACTTTGGATCCATCAGCACTTTGATGAGCTTGACAAGCCGCTTTTCAAGCTTGTTGACTTCCAAGTCATTATCATCGATCCGCGTCTGCCGTTTGTTCTTGAAACTCAGTGTCAAGTCGCGCGTAGCACCAGAGTAATCGAGATAGCCCGGCCGTGACTTATAGCACGTCTCGCAGACCCTACTCCAGACTCCGCCTAGAGGGTCGTGGTGTGCTTTTTTGTCGAGTTTCATCTGGTACTTGGTATGATTTTGGCAGAAAAGTTTGCCACATTTGCGACAATTGACGCTACCGTTCCGTACATTCAGTGGCTTCTCGCAAATAACATCTGAGCATTTGTCGAACCCAGTAGGCTTTTGCCAATGATCCCGAGTGACAATGATTGGCGGAGTCAACGGCACAACTGGGGCCTTTTTCAGCGATGAAGAAGACTCCGTAGAACTGGGATGATCGTCAGTGTCAAATAAATCAAGCCTGGAAAATCGGTTATTAAACACAGACGTTACGCTCTGCAGTTGTTTGGCTTTGACTACCTTTTTTTGGAACCACGACTTGATCTGGTCTTCTTCTGTCTTTTCGATTTCACCGTGTATGTCGTCAATGTGCCGATTGAGCTGCAGAAGGGTCACCATGGACTCGCTACAGATAGGGCATGTCAGAGAACTCTGCGCCGTTTCGTCCGACGTCACGGAAGACGAAGAATCTAATGAAGCTTCGCTTACTGGTGAGTCTAGGCGGGCCGGTGATGTCGACCGAGACCCTATTAGTAGGCTTGATATGGGGGCATTACTGTTAGGTGAGATAGATAGGCTACTAGTATTTGATGGAGCTCGCAAGTGAGTCGGAGCTGGCTTTTTCTGGCCAAGCACTCTTGAATGTCTAGCAGGCTGAGCGGGCCCTGAAGTCGTGGCCATGTCGAAAAAAGATCAACTGATATCTCTCTGAACAGTACAAGGGTTGTCAAAGGTGGAAATAGCCCATCTGAGAGATATGAAAAAAGATGAGAGCTTGGTGAAAACCAGGGGCAAACAGAATGGAAACGTCGAACACACCGGTATGTTGGAATGCCGCAAGCTCAGCAGGTGCAGTGAGTCGAGACACAGCACCTAGTTTTTGAACCGCAACGTGGAAGGCACAACAAGAGCACAACAACGCACAGTCACAAGTATATAGAGACCAAGAAGATGAGAATACTCTACAGAGCCTGAAGAAACGTGGTTTCAAGAAGATTGAGGCGGTGAAAACGTTGAAAGTGATTTTCGAGAGAAACATGTCCGCGACAGAGCACTTGTAACGCACCATGCTGGGCAAGGGTGTCTAATAACATTTTGTATTATTTTGAATATTCTGTATTAAATGTCATTTTTTTGATTTTTATTATTTTTGTCATTTTTGTCATTTTTTGTGGGACCTAAAAACCTAAATATCAACAAAATCCAACTGCTGCTGTCGCCGCTGTCGTCGTTTTCTACATTTTCCGTTTCCTTTTCTTCTTCTAGTTCACACTTTTCACTTCAAATTTACCTGTTTTTGTATCAATATTTTTTACCTTAGGTAGCCCGCACTGTACTCTGTCTAGACCGTTGTTCACAGGCCTTTATATACCCCACTCTCTGCGCTGTGCTTTCTCGAAGAACGCGCTTGAAAGTGCCATCTCTTTGTTCCGCTCACTAGTCCACCTTGCAGCTCCTGCTCTCGGCAGTCCGTGACATGTCCCCAGGCTCGCCTGCTCTTCTTCTAGGTATACTGTTGTTATAGTTCTAGCTGTGGACTTCTTTGCCCTCACTCCCTACTTGTCATCTGCTTTTTCAGCAAACCCTCACAGTTGACATAGTTGCATAATTTCGCATCCACCGACACTCTGCCATAGCTAGCAGTACGCAGTAATGGTGCTTGGTAAGAAAGCTACATCCGTTAGCAGTCGACCAAAGCGCAACGACGGTACCGTCGATGAAGAAAAAAAAAGAGGCCGCAAGAGAAAAGACGACACGGTCTACGAAGAGTTTCTACACAGCAGCAAGAAAGCCCCTGTGGACCAGATAAACTATAAAGATCTAGGCGCGTTTGATGATCTGCTGACAGACTGTTTTATTGACAAGGTCAGTTCTTCGCGACTCTCATGAGCCCAGTTTGTTTTGCCATTTACTTTACTAACTATATTCAGGTTTATTACTGGTCCTGTACTAGAAAAATACTTCCATACAAACCGTTCAGAAATATTAGCACAGAGGATATCCTTACTATTCTGCAAACGCACGTTGTCAAAGACCTGGGCAGTAAGAAATCGCTTGGACTCAGAACAGCTGTTATCGAGTTTCTCGCCCTCCCAGGCATCAAGCGCTTCCTTAGCAAATTTGACAACCCCAGACAAATGCTATTTATGCACTATTGCCTGCTATATCTCAAAATCTACCAGTCCTCCTGTACTTTCGACATAAACGTTTCCGATCGCTATGCCTGTCGGTCAAACAACAAAGACGACGAAGATGACGATAAAGAAGAAAAGACAGAAGAGGAAGATACTCCCACGCCTCATCTCGAGGGCTGTGTTGTAGCCAAACAGCACATTAAAAACGGTCAACACATTCCGTTTCTCGACGGCTGGCTTGCTGGCTTAGAAGATGATGTTGACCAAACGTTTCAAGGAGAAACAGACTTCTCAATTATTCATACTTCTCGAAACGGAAACGCCAATCTTCTGCTGGGCCCAGCGAGGTTTGTAAATCATGACTGCAATCCCAACTGCTCGTTCTCACGAAAAGGCAAAAAGATATCTTTGCGAGCTATCAAAGACATTCATCCTGGACAAGAGGTTACAGTTACATATGCCAAGAACTACTTTGGTTATAGAAACAGAGAGTGCCGTTGTGTGACTTGCGAAATTCGCGGAGTAAACGGATTTGGACCTCCGAACGAATATCCGTCTGACGAAGATTCTGACGATACAGACTTTCTCACCAAGCTCAAGCGAAGAAACCGCAAGTCCTATCGCCTTAACGCCGCAGCAGCCGAGACCGAGGCTTTAGCGTCTCTAGCACGCGCTGATATTGTGGATAGCGAGACTACTCCACAAAGCAGTCGGTCACCTTCAGCCGGAGCTGAGGTGAGCACTCCTGCCACTAGCATAGAACCTGATCCAGTTGAGGCAGCGAGCACGAAATTCGGACGTCCCAAAGATGTTCCACTAAAAAGTAGATTACGCCAACGCGTGGGTTATATCGATGCATTGGAAGACACGCTCTTCAAATTTACGTTCGATGACGATGACGAGAATTTCAATAATACAAGAGAAGAATGGAGGCTCGTTTGCCGCGGGCTTTCTAAAGAAAATCGGGAATTGTATACTTTTCACGATTACATTTTCCACAAGCTGTCAGACCTGGGGCGTTACAAAGACTTGCAACGTTTCTACTATTCCAGTCCTATTGATGCAGACCCAGACTTGACGTTAGACTGTGTGAATTGTGGAACCCCATTCTTTGGCCCAGACGATCGAGTTGCACCACGTCGCCTTCCGACTCGCATGTGCCCCAGGTGCCATCGACACGCAATTGTATTCAATGCTTATTGGCCATCAACAGAGACTCTTGATGACAAGATTGAGCTGTTAAGAGCTTGGGACTTTACTTCTTTAAAAGATATAGGAGTGCGAGGCGAATTTGTGCCTCCAGATGCCAAAAAGAAAAAGCTTGCAGGCAAGAGATTGGCCAGCCTTGACAGCAGTGATGATAGTGATGACAGTGACTCTGACATTGAAGAAGAAGAGTCCGACAGTGTGATTTCTGTTAAAGTGACTAAAAGCAGGCTTGCTCTTTCTAAACGAAGTCAAAACGCACGCGCCAGTCAACGGTACCGCCGCAGAGCCACAGATTCTGATAGTGATTTGAACGAGCCCAAAAAGAATCAATTTCCAAGAAACAATCCGAGACTTGGTGGATCTGTCATTTCTCAAAAGCGCGCCGATGGACACAAAGTTGTAGGCTACGGCAAGTCTGCGGCCTCTGACCAGATTCCTCGCAAGAGAGGACGTCCAAGAACCAGGCCATTAGAACCTCTTATTGTACCAGAGCCAGAACCCGAGACCGAGTCGTTAATACAAATCGATGATAGCGACTTTTTCGAAGAACCTAAGAAGAAGAGAAAGTACACTAAACGAACACATACGGATGCAGTAGAAAATCCACGCCGTTCTTCCCGTCTATCTCTGGATGCATATGA
The DNA here is from genome assembly GCA_030564925.1 of Geotrichum aggregatum. NCBI lineage: Eukaryota > Fungi > Ascomycota > Dipodascomycetes > Dipodascales > Dipodascaceae > Geotrichum > Geotrichum aggregatum. The sequence goes on from JAJMAH010000011.1 coordinate 118,174, forward strand.
CCCTGTTAGAGGTACTCGTAGCAGGCAGACGAGAAACCCTAACGTGAATCCCTATTCTCAGCGGCCTTTGCTGGTTGTTCCTCTTAACGCTAACAAACCGACGTGTATACTGATTCCTCCAGATCACGACTATGATAGTGCATCGGACGACGAGCCTTCGTTCGCTTCTTCGGGAACTGCTCGATCCAATCATTCTTTTTACAATACCTCAAATATGCTAGGCTACAATCTGCCTTGCATGAGGACTCCGCTGTTACCTGCTTCCTCTCCGTTACTTGCACACAATTCACCACCTTCTCCCAAAAGGGTTGATCAGTCTTCGCTTACTGCTCTGCTGGAGCTGGATAACTCTAACGAATTCACGAAAGCCAACGCCATCACCAACGCTATCACCAATACCATCACCAACACCAATACCAAGGCTTATGAACGTCCTCTTAATCCTCAATCTCCTAGCCTAATGCGTACAGGGCGATTTCCCAAGACCAAAACCTACGGGCTTTCTGTGAAACAAACTACGTTTAACGGCGTTCCATCTTGGAAGCTGATGCAAAATATTAAGCTCTGAAAAGCGCGAGATAGAGGCTGCTTGTTTCTTTGATCCAACTATAATGTTTATTAGTATTTATTTATCAATCACCGCATTGTCTTTACTGTCTGTCGTAGTATCAGATCTAAGGACCCTTGATCGAGTTCATAGCTGTGTTACCCGGCTCAACTTTCCCCATCTACTCTCTTACTTGAGACGTTCCCTCCTTTGATGTTGTACTTTTCTCGACACTGAAACTATTAAATTCAATAGTTTTAGATCCAGATCCAGATCTAATGGTATATAGCGCAGTCAGAGTTCCAGCCCGAAAGGTACAGACAGCGTCATTCATTTTCCTGCACGGACTTGGCGACAGCGGCCACGGATGGTCGTTTCTCGCAGAAGAGGCCACAAAAGCCCAGCGAAATCACAAGCTCGACCACATAAAGTTCATCTTCCCCCACGCGCCGCAGCAGCCGGTGACCATCAACATGGGCATGTCCATGCCTTCCTGGTACGACATCAAGTCATTATCCGGAATCACCCAGCAACAGGACGAGGCCGGTATACTGAAATCGGTCGACCGTTTGCGCCAGATTATTGCGGAAGAGGTCAAGGCGGGGATTCCAACAGAGAGAATTGTCATTGGAGGGTTTTCACAAGGTTGTGCGGTGTCGCTGGCAGCATCTGTGGCGCTTGAGACCAAGTTTGCCGGTGTCGTTGGGTTATCGGGGTACCTGCCTATCAAGGAAGCGTTGGTGGAGCTGGGCAACACGGTAGTCAACGAAAAGACACCTTACTTTATGGGCCATGGAACATCAGACAATGTGGTTAATTTTAGGTATGGACAGATGAGCCGAGAGGTGTTGAGCAACCAGCTGAAGAGGGACGTTGAATGGAAGGAGTTTGAGGGAATGGAGCACTCTGTGTGCCCAGAAGAGCTTAACTATCTTTTGGCTTTTACAGAAAAGGTGCTGCCTTCTCAGTAGCTAAAGTATCGTCTACCGGTAGAGCCAATTGTAGCATGCTTTTGTTGCTGAATAGCAGCGCGCAATCTTTATCATGGGCCCGGTGAAATATATTCTGCTACCTCCTTAGAAGCGAGAAATCAAAATGAGAAATAAAACCCAAAAAAATGGTATTAAAAAAACGGCTTTTTCATTCCCAATTGGCACTTTTTTTTTTGTTTCTTTTCTGTAGTCTCTTCTTTAATCCTTCACAAGAACCGCTCGTTTGTTTTCATCGTTTTAATTTTTTTTTCCCTTCAAGATTTCTTGGAATTTTCTTTCATCTTATCACTCATAGAGCTCTCGTCAACCGTAGCAGCAACTACAGAGAAATGGACGTGGTTAGAGATCTTATTCGCACTGTTATGCGGGGATTCTATGATAAGAGAAGCGTACTGATTATGGACGCTCTTCTTGTCCACTCAGTGTAAGTGCCAAACGCCCAGTTTTCTTGGAGAGCAGAGAGATGGAGGACGACTTTGTCAATTCTACAAATGAAAAGAAAGTAATAAATCTAATCTTTTGCTTTGTATAGCCTTACAGACGATGAAATGGCACAGACCCTGGAGATACAGAAAAAAGAGCTTAGAGGCCTGTGCGCTGTGCTCAAGATGGACCATATGCTGGTTGAGTAAGTACTACACGTTCTTTTTTTTACGTACATGCGTCTATTCCAGGTACAAATCTAATTGTGCTATCGATAGTCATGTCCAGAAGGAAGACATTGTCAGACAAAAGACGTTTTATTATATTCACTTTACAGAAGCAATCGATGCCATCAAGTGGAAAATGCACGGAACAGTTGACCGAATCAAAACGGCCATGGGGGCCGATGCCCAGCCACAGGGATACATGTGCACTGTCTGTGGGCGCCGATACACACCCCTGGAGGTCATTTCAAATCAAAGCCCCGACGGGATGAACTTCCTCTGCGATGATTGCGGCAATATTCTGTCAGAAGACGATACCTCAGAAGAATCAATGGCCAGCCAGCTTAAGCTACGCAATCTCATGGACCAGCTTAGCCCAATTATCAACTCACTTCGAAAAATTGACGACGTCTTCATTCCCGAAAACACGTTCGAAGGCTCGCTTGCTATTGCGCTACCGCCTCTGTCACGCAATGCGGCCTCCGTGGTGTCTCTTCAGTCTTATAATTACAACAACAACGGCAGGACGTCATACTCATCGCTACCCACCGCGCGCGCAGATTCTGCCGCAGCAATTGCTGCACGTCAAAACGGTGGCGGTGGGCTGCAGGTTAACATTACATCGAGCGCAGAAACAACCATACTGGAACGCAAACAAGAAGAAGACAAGGCGCGCATGGCGGAAGAAAATGCGTTACCATCGTGGCATCAGGAAAGTACAGTGGGTAAGTCAATGTATGCAGGCGAGGGAACTGAGCAAAGAAACAACTCTGGTTCTGGTGCTGCTACGTTGGATGGAGAAGCTACAAGTGGTATAAGTGGCGGCCTGGGTAGAGATGACTACAAGCAATCAATTGATAATGACCAATATGAGAGATCTAATGCTGGTGCCAGTAATATACCAGCTTCGAGTACGGAAGACGCTGTCAACGCTTACTTTGCTCAACTTAGCGCACGGAAAGAGCGAGACAATAGTGATGATGAAGATGAAGATGATGATGACGACGACGACGACGACGATGATGATGACGAGTTTGAGGACGTTTCTACTGCGCCGCTCGTTCCTCCCGCTTTAAAAACGGACGACTTGGATGATGACGAAGATAGCGACGAGTAAGGAATTGAAGAGTTGTTTGAAAAAAATAGAAACGAAAATAAAAGAGAGAGAGAGAGAGGTATTATGAGGTATGTTATATTGAGGTTGAGAAAGAAGCATGTATACCAGATAAGT
>JAJMAH010000011.1:121690-136988 GCA_030564925.1 Geotrichum aggregatum
AAACTCTCTCTCTTTAATCTACAATAAACAAGCACCTATCTTCTACTTGAACCGCTTTTCAATTAAATCAGCCCCAAACTCTTCATATTCCTGTTTTGACACCCACGTTTGGTTGAAATGTCCCATGCTCGCTAATATACTAGCTCCCGTCCAGTTTGTACACTTTTGCGCCAGCGGACTATTCTGTGTCAACACTCTAATCTTTGCGTTCGGGTATAACGCAACTAAATCGTTTGTCAGACGCGAGGTAAGGCCTTGTAGCAACGAAGTGCCTCCCGTCAGAATTATATTGTTAAGAAGCGTGAATTGGATTTCGGCTGGGATGTTGGCAAGCCCTAATGAAATAAGATCGGTCAGACCTGAAGAGCCCTCGGCCAAAATGACATTGGGAAGTGGGTACTGTGTAGGCTTGAAAAGAGGTTCCACAGTCGCAAGCCGTTCGGGCCCAAATGATAGATTAAACCCATCGGGGAACTCAAAGGGTCGAGCAACACGGCCCATAATGTTGCTAGGTGTGAACGGGACATCGCTCACGTAGGACGTTGTTTCTTTAAACTCTTCCACAACGCGTTCCGTCTGAAACGCGTTAAAACTCTCTGTAGCGTTCTTGTATTCAGCGTGCAAATTCTCCGGGTCCGCCGCGGTATTGAATTCCAGCGGTACTTTGTTCTTGACCATGTAGGCTGGGGTGACTGGAATTTTTCTCGACTGGAAAAAACTCATGATATGGAACGTTGCAAAATCGCCCGCAAACCGCGTGTGCAGCGCGTTTTTGGTCAAAATGTTGCCGTCAACAACAGGGGATACGCTTGCTACCGCGCTTCCAATATCGACAATGAGCGCCGTAGGAAGTTCCGAGTTGTAGGCGGCACATAGCGGCGCTTTGATTAACGAAAACAGCGGCACTTGCAAATCTTCAAACGCGACCTCTGTAGCTTTGATTTTTCCTGGCACCGTGTTCCAAGTCGGTTCGACGGTCGCTAGCGGTGCTTCACTGGCTTCCTGTTGTAATCCATCTTCTCCATACGCGTATTTCCAAATTTTGGTAACCGCATCCCAATCCTGTACAATTCCGTTTACCAGCGGGCTGTAGATTTCCTTTCCAGGGACGTACGAGTGCACATCTTCGTTTCCAATGTAGTAGTTGTTATCAGCGTCCTTGCCGTATCGCGTGGGAAACGTGTGTCGGGGGAGGCCTTCGCCAGAGTAGCCGACACGAGTCCATGAGGAGCCGGTTTCAATGACGACGGAGGTGATTTCGTCGACTTGGGGCGCAATATGTGAGATTGACGAGACGTCAGGCATTTTTGTTGTATATATGTATGCACAAACACACAGGCTTAGGCGGGAAGAGATGATTTCTTGCGGGATTTGAGTTATCGATATCGTTGACGTTGGATTGTTGATTTTGGCGTATTTGTTATTTGGTGTTGAAATTTCAATTGTGTAACAACGGTAGTGGGAGGTATGTTGTTTACGCTTACGTACTGTCGTCTACTGAGCGTAAAGGGAGGTTCATGTTACTGGAATCTTAAGGATCTTTATTCAGAATGTTGGTTGTAGTTATTTCTAAGTACTTATACTTTTGAATTCTTGTAAATACTTGTGGATACTTATTATACCTGCATATACGCTATGTGCGATGGCTTTAATGTATTGCCACTTAGTTCAAACTCAGAGTGTAGGTGGTAGTTGTAAACCAAGCGTTTGCTCCATCAAAAGGCTCAGTTCCCGCACCCAAAGTTTGCAGATAGTAACTAGCAGGCATTCCTTGATAATCGATGAGGTACTTGAAAAAGTCATTCACATCGGCCGAAAAGTCGGTGATTTGGTCAGGGCCAACAAAGCTAAAGACCTCCCAGTCATTGGGGCCTTTGTAAAGGTTCCAGGTAATACCGCCAATGGTGGGCGTAGCAATGGGGCCCGAGCTGTAACCGATTGGTTGTGCTCCGCCATAGGTTCCAAGCCAAATCATAATCTCATATGCGTGAGCAGCAGTGGTGGAATCTTCAGCTGAGATCATGATATCGTAGGAAACATCGCCTACAATGTTTTCTCCGGTATAGCTAAGCGCAGAGTTTCAGTTAGAGATGCTTATTTTCTTTTCCTTTCCTTTCTTTTGCTTCGCTTGGCTTGGCTTTGATTATTGACTCACCTCCACTTCCAGGTAGTTGGAAGACTAGTAATGGAACTCAATTGTTGAGCTCCAACATTGAGAACAGCATTGGCATAGCTCTTGACGGACGTGGTGCCGCCTGCCCAAGTCCAGGCTGTCTGCCAGGCAATCCAGCCCTCACCTTCTGCGTCGAGGTAAGTGCACTGCGAGCCACTAGTGGCCGTATCCTCGCCCCATAGGTTGTTGTATAGAATGAAAGAGGTGGTAGTAATGATGTCGTTCTGTGTGCAGATAGAGGAGATGGCGTCTCTAGCTTTGAGCGAGCCAGGGAGTGCAATTGCGAGGGAAGGTGTCGCTGTGAGCACAGCAGCAAGAGCAGAAAGAGCCAACTTGGGATTGAAGAGCATTTTTGAGAGTACTAGTGTCGACGCTGTTAGGACCTGTGCTTTTATGGACAAAGAAACTTGAGGTTGTTTGTTTAATGAGGGCCATTGAACAGGCGAGGGGCCTTGTTTTATACCTGAGCAAAGCAGTGGGCTATCTAGCTGTAGCAAGCTTTCAATGATATCATGGTATCCTGACTTTCTGACTCCATGCCTTTTTGGAGCCGTTTGAGCGTAAAGTACACCCCTCAAGACGGTATTCAGGAACCAAGCATGATTTATCCGGCAGTCTTCCCTGTAGGCTTCCCGGCAGACGCTAGGCTCGTCTCCACTAGTCTATAACAAGCCTCCAAATACTAGAGTCTCGCGAGAGTACCGTACATTGGAGCCGTCCTGTAAGGTTACCGTACAGGAGAATGGAGCCTATAGCGTGCCAGAATGCACCCACCGGCACCCTTTTAGACCTGCTGCTGGGCTACCGCTGGGCTACCGCTGGGCTACCGCTGGGCTGTCACAGGGCTACCACTGTATATCAGGCTATTTCGTACGTGTTTGTACACATGTACATGTGTGTCTATACATGTACACACTCACTCACGCCGGTAGATTTGTTGTTTTGAAAAAGCTCTGCTCTGCAAGTTTCAGGTGTGTCCAGGAGGGAACGCTAGAAAAATACGAGCGATTATGCAGGCCCTGTTCGGTGGGCATGGACGTCACAAAGGCTGGCTAATTCCAGCGGTGCCGAAGCCACAGGCTGCTCAGACTCTCCTGTAGTCTAGATGAGGAGGTGCGTGGCTCGTATCAAGGTTGGCGGCAAAGTTGGCAAAGTTGGCAAAGTTGGCATGCTGGCAAAGTCAAAAGTCTATTCACTGGTTAGTGCACACGCTGCCCATTATTATTATTCTTCTTCAGCATATGCATTGGCGATAAGATACACTCGCTGCGCTGGAAGACCTTTTGAACTGATGTATGGAAAACATGCACGTTTGCGGTCAAAGAGAAACACGATGCTTGGGAGTGCCTAGCTGTGCCTGACTGTGTAGAGCTCTGCTTTGCCATGCGTAGATATGCTTGGCTCTAATCTTGATTCACCCCTCATGATTACCTTTGGTGCCGTATACGAAACGGGCGTGCAGCGTGATTTCAGCCCCACTATCCTGATCCGCACAAACTATGGACACGGGAACACGGATCGTTCTCCTGCTGCAAGTCGTGTAGCCAGAGGCTACCGGGTGGATCGTTCGTGTTCTTGAAACCGGGGCCTAATGACGAGCGGGACATCGTGGGACCTTAGGGGCCGTGGAAACCGTGGGAACTGTAGGAACCGCACCAGAAAAGGACGCTTTACGCGCCAAATAACGCCATAATATGGCCATGGTGGCTCCATGCTCAGCGCACCTGCTTAGATAAAACGACAATGCATTCCATGTATGTAAATGTATTCTATATAAAACAACACATCTTAGTACGAAGCTCATAAGGACAAGAAATGATGAGCATGGCTTGCAACCATACGCGCACACACACACACACGAAGACACACCATTTACTCAAATGTTGAAAGAATTTCCAGCATTCTTAATTCAAGCCCAAGCTGTAGCCACTGCTGAACCAAGCGTTTGTTCCATCAAAAGGCTCAGTTCCAGCGCCAATGGTCTGGAGGTACTGAGACGAGCTTACTCCCTGGTGCTTGGTAAGGTATTTGAGAAAGTCGTTGATGTCTCCAGAAAAGTCGGTAATGGTCGAGGAAGGGACAAAGCTGTAAACCTCCCAGGTGTTGGTGCCCTTGTAGACGTTCCACTTGGTGCCAGCAATCGTAGGTGTCGCGATGGCACCGCTCCAGTAGCCGATGGGGGCTGCTCCACCAAGGGCTCCGAGCCAGATCATGATCTCGTAGTCGTGGTCAGCGTTGGCATCATTAGTGGCTGAGGTGAAGATGTCGTAGGAAACATCAGCAACAATGTTATCACCGGTGTAACTAAAAAAAATGGTGGTTAGCAGTCTGCTCAAAGACTCAAAATATCAAGTATGAGTGCCATAGGCTTTGTACTTACCTCCACTTCCAGGTGGAAGGAAGACTCTTGATAGCGCTAAGCTTCTTAACTCCAGAGGTAAGAACAGCATTGGCGTAACTCTTGACATCGGTAGAACCACCGGCCCAGGTCCAAGAAGTCTGCCACGAGATCCAGTTAGTACCCTCGCCGTAAAGATAAGTGCACTGGGAACCGCTGGTGGCCTGAGCTTTTCCCCAGAGGTTGTTGTAGAGGGTGAAAGAAGTGGTCTTGACGGTGTCCCACTGGCCGCAGAGGGTGGAGACGGCGTCTCTAGCCTCGAGCGAGGTTACCTCAAGAGGAGCGGGCGCTGCGACAGCAGGCGAAGCTGCGAGCAGAGTGGCAAGAGCGGAGAGAGCAGACTTAGGGGTGAAATGCATTTTGAAAGAGAAGAGAGTTGTTTAGACCTGCTTAAACAAACGAGAAGAGAATATTGCTTGATGAAGAAAAGGTCCTTGGAAGGGCGGAAGGCCCTGTTATATACTTAAGTGACCTCTTGGAGGGTGCTAGTGTTTTCCATCGTCGGCAACGTCTACCAAACTAGTCCAGCTCATAAGCAAGTCGGATCAAGCAAATACATGTATTGATGTTGGCTCTCCACAATGTCTCCATGGAGATTTTAATTGATAAATTTCAGGGACCCATTTGATCATGCTGTACAACCTACAGCTTACATTAGGGCCGTCCTGTAAGGGGAATGAAATAAAAAAGGTCATGAAACTTTCCAGGCGGAAAGCCATACCGTGCCATACAGTGCCACATGCTGGCGGTTTTTTATATGGTTTTGGTAGTCTTTGCAACTGCGCTTGCCTGGACTTTTTCACAGCTCTGGCGTTTGAACGGCACATTCTATGCCATGTACGCTTGTTTATACCATAAGCTGTTATAAGTGCGGAAATGAAGGCTTCAAAGATTGTTACAAATTTGCTCTAGCAAGGCCACAGAGGTGTGCCTGAATGACCAGACGCAACCTTTCAGACGAACGCAAGACACAATCAGCGGCTTTTCTCCTTTTTCTCTTTGGAGGCTGGAGATTTCAGGGGAGAATGAAATCATCGGTTGCTCGAACAATCATGTCTTCCTGAGCACACAAAAGCCCGTCTGCATGTTCTAGTTCCCATTTTAGCGAAGAGTTGCCCAATGTGTTAATTATGCAGGACCCGTTCTTTTTTTTCAATATAGGCAGCGACGTCTCAAAAGTCCCGAAAATTGGCTGCGACTGTTACCAACGGCTGTTTCCAAACGTTGCTACTGCCTCGAGCATAATTGTTCTTATGGCCGCAATAGCTGTATATTGGAAAAGTCGTAGGTTGGTACTCACTCGAGTTCTCAGCTTAGACTCTAGCTGCCTGCTGCGACTCATCGACGGACTATAAACAACACCCAAAAGGCCCTTCCTTATGGGCATGACTGCGTGCGCTTCCATGCATGTCATGGAGCTGTCAAATGTTGGTTATAATTAGCCAGCACCACCAGTGTTTCTTGATTTCACGACCATGGCTCTAAATTATGTTTATTTGAACCCCGTAACATTTACTCCCTGAATGTTCAGCCTCCAGAACAGATCGTGAGCCTCCCCGATCCCATTTGGTGCAGTCCAAACTTACATCATCTACTGCAGCTGTATTACAAGTACATATCAACATGGGTGGTGCACGCTTTTTCTTATTTTTTGATCGTTACCATCGCGAGATTGTTTGAAGTTTCACATGGTGCGTTGTGCGTGATGAACTGCTGTCGGAGCATTTATAAATAAATGAATGAATAAGAGTGCTAAATTCACGCCTTAGCGAGAAGCGACGGGTGCGGTGATTGTCGACTTTGCCGAAGCGAGCTCCTTTATAGGCTCATAGTGTCTGGATTTGATTCACCAGCAAACTAGTGAGCTATTAATCGGCCAGCGATACAGCTCCTGTTACAGTTCCAAGTTTGGATGTCTTTGAAAGATTGAAGAAACGAGGGATACATAGTCGGGTTAAGCAGAACCCACCCCGTGTTTAAATATTTTGCTGCCTCTTGGTTCATATGCTATATATTACATTTAATGTCCTTGGCTCCTCCTATTATACACACTTATTGCGCTCTGCTGAGTCTATCGATGGAAGATTACCAGGACAATTTAAATATCAGACATACGAGCAATGTTCTGTATGGAGATCAAGGGGCCTGATGAAGAACACCGAGGGTATCAATAGATTTGTAGATAAAAAGGAGATTACTGCAAAAGTCTGGGGAATTTACTCTACGTGGAATCTGGTGTTAGTATAGCTGTATTTTTAGCTTGGGCCTAGTTGATATTGTTCCTCAATCTCAACAGGGTCTACTAGCAGTCGACGTTCACTGAAGATTTATTGAAATGGATTGCAAACGACTGTTAGTTTGAGCTCTCGCAAGCTCAAGAAGACATGTGTGATAAAGCTCGTTGAAGAGTAAAGCATGCGTATAGCTTGAGATGATCCAAGCCCAGGCATGATATTGCATCCAAAACTTCAGTTTTACTTTGTTTGCAGACAAAATATCCTCTCTTATCTTTGTCTTTTGCTCTGGATACTGCCTTCATGTAAATGACAGGACTATATCAACATTTCGCAATAGTTATTTTGAGAGACTAGACCAGTATTCACAGTTGATCTCTTGAAAAGCTGAGGAAGGTCCTTTCGGTCCTGAACTTACTTACAGCCCACAATGTTCAGTACAAACCGGCAAACTCGTCTGGGTAAAATAATATTGAACTTTTAGTAGCGATATGTGCGCTCTCGGAATCAATCATGATAACCTCCGAAATGTAGTTTCCATCATATTCATATATCTTTTCACACATTAGCTGTAATATTTTTCATTTTATATAAGAATATACACTTTTCTTTCAGTCCAAAAAACACAAAAAAACATGAAAAAGAGTCAACGATTGCGAATCGACAAATTTCAGCTGCAACCGTTCACTACCAACAAAGACACGAAGCCAGTCTCTGATTTCTTCAGAACGCCCAGGTGTAACTAGGCTACAAGTACGAGTCACAGGCCGTAGAAACCATCGAAAAAGAAAGACATCGACATGACTACTCAGACCGAAAACAAAAAGGTGAGAACCTAAGCTGTGTAAACCATGCCAATCGCATATCGGCAACATAGAAAAAACCAATACTAACCCCAGAATCAAAGCCTGAAGCTTGGAAGTCCTTCGTGGCTGGAGGCACTGCCGGGGCTATCGAGGGTGTCGTCACCGTAAGTAACATTGAGCTCTCTGGGCCCTTCGAACCATGCCTTCGCTGACAAGAAACAAATATAGTATCCCTTTGAATTCGCCAAAACTAGACTCCAACTAGTCGACAAGTCCTCTACTGTAAGCCTAAGCAAAAAAAAAAAAAAAAAAAAAAAGGATAATTCCACTCAACATGATAAGACACATAACAGTCATCTAACTATGCCATCTTATGCTACTAGATGTCACGAAACCCCCTCAAGCTCATTGCAAATACAGCCAAAACGCAGGGTGTTAATGCAATCTACACAGGGTGTGGTGCGTTCGTCGTCGGCAACACCGTTAAAGCTGCTGTTCGATTCCTTGGATTCGACAAAATCAAAGCCGCTCTACGCGACGAAGATGGAAACCTTACAAGAACGCGCGGAGCAATTGCTGGGCTAGGAGCCGGTGTTCTTGAATCTGTTGTCGCCGTCACACCGTTTGAAACTATCAAGACTGCAATGATTGATGATAAACAAAGAGCGCAGCCTAAATATCAGGGCGTCATTTCAGGCCCTATTAGATTGGTGAGAGAAAAGGGACTGTCAGGGATTTATAAGGGATTGGTGCCGGTCACAATGAGACAAGCTGCTAATCAGAGTGTGCGCTTGGGATCATACAACGCCATGAAAACATTCATCCAGCAGTCGAAAGAAAACAAGTCGGCTCCGTTATCATCGGCTGAGACCTTTGGTGTGGGCGCAATTGCTGGTATCATTACTGTTTACACTACCATGCCAATTGACACTGTCAAGACGAGAATGCAAAGTCTTGAAGCCAAGCAAATGTACAGCGGAACTCTCAACTGCTTTTACAAGATTTTCAAAGAAGAGGGTCCCTTGACTTACTGGAAGGGAGCAACCCCGCGACTTGGCCGTCTTGTTTTGAGTGGAGGAATTGTGTTTACTATTTACGAAAAGATCATGCTTGTGTTGAATTAAGGGCATAGCCATCTCTAACAGCCATTCGACTATAAGAGGTTGCTAAACAAAGCTATTAACAATAGAATAATAAAACAAAATAATATGAAAGCAAAGCAAAGCACATAGAAAACACAGTTGAGAGAAGGAATATATAAAAACTGAAAACTAGAAACTAAAAGCTAGAAACTGAAAACTACACGTTAAAACTAAGAACAGAATAAGATAAAATAAAAATGGATAAAAAAAAGAACTAATTGTAATTAATGTTAGACCAGTGCTTCCGAGTCTTCTGAATCTATTGCATTAGCTGCTGAGGCCGCTGCCATCGGACCCTGAATAACGACTTCCATTTTGCGTGCACGCAAATAGTCAGAAACAGCCTTCAAAATCATAACTCCACCGAGCACCATCAGCAAGATGGAAATCCAGCTAGAAGCATCGGACGACGAAAGAGATGAAGAAGAAGTTGAGTCTTCAAGTGTCCCTTGCCTGAAAGAGCCCTTTACGTCCGTTGAAGAAGTGTCCACTTCATAATTGTTAGGTTGACTGGGCTCAAATTCTTGAGAAGGCGTTGTGGCATCGCCAGCAGCATCAGGCTGGAGATAGAATCCATATTGAAAAAGTGTGAACCCCAGGCCAGCCCTGGACCCTTGCTTTGCAGCATGCGACGTATGAAGAAGGTAGGTGAGCAAAAACCCCACAAACTGGAACGCAGAAGAAACCATCATATTCCAAACAAAATTAATGGGACTACCAACCGGTAGGCCTTCAATGAAAATCTCGTCACCAAATCCAGGCGCCATGATGGTGGTTTCCCAGTAGGGAGGTGTCTGATCTAAAGCGGCCTCCTCATACGTGGGAGGAGTGTCTTCACTGGGTTTGTCCGTTTCAGGTTTTGCAGACAGATTGGCAAACACACCGTCATTTTGATTGGCACTGAGAGAAGGTCCCGTCGTGCGACCCCTCCACGGAAGCATGCTTAGCAGGCCACGCTGAGGAGGTCTGAATGGTCCTACTGTCCTGCCGGAGCCCACACTAGAGGCCCCTGACGAAGTAGGGGGGATGCTTGAAACGGAATCGTGCGGAGTAGTGCTTGAAGCCAAACTTGCCGTTGAAGAAGATTGTCTCTGAATAGGTCGATACTGATCATGCGACGACGTGCCAAAAATTCCCGTTCGAGGACCACGCTGGATTGCTTCGATTTGTCGGTCGTCCCAGTCGTTGTCTTCATCATCTTCGCTGTCACTAGCCCCCTCAAAAGCGTCTATCAAGTGATCACGCTCGCCAGTATCATGAGACTGAAACGAGGGAGGAGCGTTGTTCGGAGTCTCATAAACAGAATGCGAGTTGGCTTCTTCCCCGACAAGCTCAGAATCGTGCGCTGGCTGCGTCGCGAGTTCCTGATATGAAGGCATGGTATGAATGTATACCGATGCAGAGCCCAAAAATGGAAATTCAGGTAGAGATGCTGGGTATAGCTATAAGCCTTTCTAAGTGATGGAATGAACCCAGGGAGGGAAAAGGAAACAGGAGGGCAGAAGAACACGTCTACAAAATTGAGGGTAGAACGTACACACCTACAACAGCTCAATTACAAAGTCTTGCAAGTCCTGGAATCCTAAATTTCTGAACTTCTGAAATCCTTATATTTGGAAATCCCGTATTCACTTGGAACGAAGTGGCGAGCATCTAGATGAACAATCCAGGGTTGGGGTATAATTGGCTTATGTAACTGGACATCTCCGGTTCAAATTCTGAATTTTCCCGAATTTTCATGAAATTGACAATCTCTTTCAGGTTTTTTTCAAGCTTTTCTGAATTTCTGAGTTCTGTTAAAACTTCAGTTCTCTGCAGAGGCAGAACGAGAAGTGTAAATTGATATCTAGCATTATGTCCACGACGCAAGTCTCACATATGAGTCTTAGCATTGTTCTCAAAGAGTCAAGCTCTCCACATATATAACGTGTATGTAAACCAAAGTAGTCGAGAAAAGTCTGGTTCTAAATGTTTTCTAAAGTCTTTGGAATGTCTCATTGAAAACTGGATTTTACAGCGGCAGAAGCAATCTTAGGCCAGAGGCTTAAAGAGCCGGCTCCTTCGCACTTGTACACTGTGAATGATGGGATTATAGATGTATTAACTATGGGAAACGCAGCCAAATACATGGTAGGCTAATCAAATATTGAAATAAATGCTGGTAGAACGTTGAAGTAGTCAACAACACGGAAAAACTTTGAGAAACAAACAGAGACCGTATAATAGTTGAGGTCGAACAAGAAGAGGAACTAAAGTAAGATTTAATGAGATAGCCAGAGACAACAAAAGCTCAAACAAGAATAAACAGTAGGCTGAAATAACTGAGAAATTGATGAGAACGATGATAATGGTTGCAATATACGGAGCTCTGAAGAAGAAAATGTGACAGAAGATTATATACTTTTGCGTTTATGAATATTGAGATACCTAGAGAGCGATTTTGAGTAACCTTTAAGTTGATATCTAACAGGCTTAACCTGGTACAAAAAGCATTGCAAAAGAGAAGAATACAAGATAGCTGAAACGGTAACGAAAAGCTAAAGTTGTCAACATGTCAGTCAATGGCATTATGCTACAAGTAGATGCAACAATCAGATACGGGTGCAGTATGTTTGGAAGTCATTTTTGCATGAAGGCAGAGGCTCGACAAGAAAAGTCAATCAATGAAAAGCAACATGAACATCGCTAATGCCAAAAAAAAAAAAAACACGAGAGTATATACTGCTTTTCAAATCTAGTTACACCGCCAAAGCGTTCATTACATACAGCTGTTTTTTTATTTGATATTTGCACTTTTACAAATCCTGTTGAGAACATCCTATGGTGAAACAGAACTAGTACTGGCGATTCAATGGTAAAGATCCACCATGACAACGCAGAAACATAGAGACTTTCAAAACTACTCAAGACAGCTCACAAGCAAAAAGCACTACTTGGCATTGTGACAAATACATGTACATCACACTAACCTCAAAATTCAAATACTAATCCTTCAAATAGTCACAATAGCGTGTTGGAATTCAACGCTTGTAACCTGTCCCTACTTGGGATGGAGCCGAATAATACATGATTGGACAAGAATATGAAAAATGATTATTTGAGCAGTTCTCAATCCCAAAACGGAAAATTAACTCAGATTGAATTGATAAAAAGTGAAAGATCTAATATACACATCTTGCAATTGTCAAATCAGCTAAAGAAGGCACTGAATTGCCAAGGTCCGGCCAAGCAAAAGATATATATATATATATATAGACGGTTGCACACACCCAGTACTTGAATTAGCCCTTTTATACCCGAGACAAACTCAGGTCGGCGTTTTTGGAGGTAGTTTACTGGGCGAGTTCGTCTAGCAATGCCACAGCTCAAAATCTCTTAGGTCTTATTTTTTTTTCGCAGACAATACTCTAGCTTACACAGCTTACGCAGTAATAAATGAAAAGAGCTCAAAAACACTCTGCAAATGGTATGTGTGTAAAATAAATTCGTTGTATAAGTGTGTTACCTCTTAAGACGCTGGAGAGCTTGGCAATCAAACTATTCAATCACAACTGGATCCTCAGCAGTTTTTGTGCTGCACGTGAATGAGTTTCTGCACGTTGATGAATTTGATGATATGAATACGCTGCTGCCGCTCTAAACGCTGGAAAGAAGAAAAAAACTGGAGGCCCTTTTAGGAAGGGAGCCTAATTGTGGAGCGCTCGTTTGGGCCAAAAGAAAGCTGAAAACGGAGAGCACACTACAAGTAATGATACATTGGATCTGATAAATAATATAATCTGCGAGCAATATTCGTGTATTTTATAGAGTATCCTTTAAAAGCTCATGTCCGAGGCTTGGCTCTGCGATAGTTCTTTACCCTCATTGGTCTGTTCTTCTTTAGGACTACCTGATGATCGAGATAATCTATGAGATATTTCTAAATCAAGAAGACATTCAAAGGCACGCTCAAATGAACTCTTAACAAAACGCTAAATTCAACTTTAAAAATTCAAAATGCTTCCGTCTTTTAGAGCGAAGATGCAGAGAGAAAAGATACAATTCCAACTTTACACCTTAGAAACAGGTTATATATATATATATATATATGTATATTTGGACAACTTCCTTCAAAATACAAACTCATAGACTCTCGTTTCAATTCTTTCATTTTTATCCTGGTATTAACTCCAAATCTTGGATTATAAAAACGTTCACTAAGGTTCCTTTAACAATTCTTTGCAAAAAAACTCTATCAAAGCACCCAAAAATGTTTCCACGCTTGATTATTACTGCTACTGCTTTGGCTAGCTTTGTTGTTGCTAGCCCGTACGCCATGCCCGAAGCCTTTGCAATGGCAATGGCCAACCCCCAGCTTCCGGGATCCACTGTGCAGTGCCACGCCAACTGTGGTACTGCCATCATTGAATGGCGAAACTGCGGCGGGGACTCCAGCGAGGCTACCAAAGAATGTACATGTCCTGCCGATTCAGCATTTTCTGCACGTATTCATCCTTGTCTTGAGTGTGGAGCTGAACTTTGGTATGCTTACAGTAGATTCCTTGAAGAACCTCTTGCTCTGTGCGGTCTCCCTCTTAGCCCCACTGGCACGGTTGTTGCATCTACTGTTGTGTCTACGTCTAGCGCTGCGGCGTCTTCAAGCTCAAATGATGTATCTCCTACTGAGTCGCAATCATCGTCTGCAGTATCATCTTCCTTCGTTTCTGCTACGACAGGTGATGTTAGCTCGACCGAGCAGTCGTCTAGTGAGCAAATCTCATCAGCTGCATCTTCAACTGTTTTTTCCGTTGTCTCTTCTGCGGCTTCTTCAACTTTCTCTTCTGAAACGTCGTCTGTAGCGTCCTCAATTATTTCTTCTGCAACATCGTCTACAGCCTTTTCTGCTATTTCTTCTTCGGAATCGTCTATTGTTTCTTCTCTAATATATTCTACTGTCTCCTTTGCAGCCTCATCTGCCATATCTTCTAAAGTTTCTTCTACTTCTTCTTTTGAATCCTCTGCGGCATCCTCGATCTCTTCCGCAACGTCAAATGTCCCCTCCTATACTATATTGCCTATCGTCTCTTCTATAGCATCCGCACCTCTTTCTTCTATTGCCTCTTCTGTCGAGCCTTTGTCTACTACTTTTTCAGCTGCGATTTCGTCACATGCTGATACTTCTACAAACATTTTCTCTAAATCCTTGACTGAGTCGTTTGTCAGTTCTTCCGCCTCATCTCCTGTTTTAAGCCTATCTGTCACAGATCCCTCCGTTCTGTCGTCTGTTTCTTCTACTGACACCCCTGTCTCTACTGGCTATGTCACTTCTACCCAGGTTGCTGCCAACAATGTGACCTCAGTCGTAACTGTTTGCCCTACTTGTAGCCACTCCTCTACTGTTTCTCTCTTATCCACCCAATCCTCCAAGACTACCAAAACAATCACCTACACCAATGTTCACACTAAAACAGTTGACTCGCATGGCTCTACCTCATACATTGTCTCTACCGAAACTATTACTTACTGTCCTGAAGAAGGTGTGACTGTTCCAGCTTCAAACCTCGTTCCCGGTAAGACCACTACAGTGACTGTCACTACCTGCATTCCTATAGTTACTGAAGGCACTACCAAGGTCACTACTGTTACTACTACTATTACTACATGTCCTCCTGAGAAACTAGCTGATGAAACACCTAGTACCAACAAGGTCATAACAACAAAAGAAACTGCTGTTGTGCCCTCTTCCAAGAAAACATCTGTCTACCCACTTACAACTACAGCTACTCTTTCTGCAGTTGTTGATGCTACACAAAGTACAATTGCTCAAGTGAATGAGGCTAGTACAGTGTCCTGTGTAAATTTGCTTATTAGTGCTGCTCTTGCTGCTATTTACTTTATTTAGCTTGCCTGTCAACGTACTTGGTCTTCCTAGATAACAAAATTAATATTAATTCAATATCAAGCCTGTAATATTTTACTGGGGGAACCGCGCAACCACAAGTTTGAGAAGAGAAAAAAAAATAGGGCAAGCAATAATACAAACTGTAAAAGCACGCTATGACAGTTATTTCACAGCACGCTCTTCAAACACAGATTTACTTAAATTGAATAGTTCGCCTCATTTTTTCATCGTAGGCGACCGCTTTAACTGGTAGGTGAATAGTTGAGTTACTTTAATGTCTTGGGTAAATGTGGAAACCACTTTAGTTGTTGATGCATACCAGTTTAGTTTGCTTGCCATGTCGATATATATGAATTGGTTTGTTGTCCTGCATTGTTTGTGTTCTAGTATAGCGATGAGTCAGAGAGTGTCACGGAGGCCCACAAAAGCTTTGAGTCCTTCATTGCTGTCTAGCACATCTAAAAGATCTAGAGCTGGTGTAGTGTGTCACAATATATCTCTGTTGCCTTTCATCTCGGGATAGGCCGTGAGAGTGTATTTGATGGTTTTGGGGGCGCCACACTCACAACTGTAAGCATCGCGGCTGCATTTGAATTGCACGAACTGGTTTTCCATCTAGCCATGGCTAGTTATGAGCTTCATGAATGAAATTCAAATGAGATTC
>JAJMAH010000011.1:137088-252227 GCA_030564925.1 Geotrichum aggregatum
AAAGCGCCCGCGTTAAAAAAACCTATCCAAAGGTGCAAAAAAGCCGCGAAAAGAAATGTTTCATTTTGAACGTTTAGAAATGCTGTTGGAGATTTGCATCCCCTTCAACAGAGTTGTGAGGTAGATGTGGGATTGGCATCCCATGCAGCGAAGAAGGTCACAATGGCTTTGAGCCCTTCTTTGCTGTCGAGCAGCTCTGCATTTGTTCAAATGAGATTCAGGCCGTTTCACTGTGCATAAGGTTTCAGGAATTACAACAATATGATACGAAAGCAATACTTGTTATCATATTCATTCTCCTGATGGCCCAGTTGGCTAAGGCGCGAGACTGTAATTGTTCAATTGAAATCTTGAGATCGGGTGTTCGACTCACCCTCAGGAGATGTTTTTTTTTATCCATACGGTTCACATATTCTCATGTTGAGAGAATAGTTGGAGGCAATTTTCCTAGCAAAGAATTATCTCCGTATAGATGGCAAGCGCTAGCAACGAGCACTAGCTAGCAACTGGTCAAGTCTGCCGTCACTTGTTCTGACTTTGATACTTTGCTATAGAACCCAAGCGCGCTGAAATTGCCTTCTTCTGATAAAACGTCCTACGCACCATCTCGGGCAAATTCCAGGCGCTGAAGCCAACAAATTGAGCTCCTCCCCTCCAAAGAAATGGCAGACTTTGTGACACATCCAAATACATGCTCAAACTTCTGTTTTGGGTCTCCCAGTATAGTTCCAGGGTTAGGGGCTGTTTAGGATATAAAATAAAAGTTTATTATGGGAGATCGCGCGCAATACTAGCGCTACGGTCCGAGTCCAGCAGGTCCATTCAAAACGCCTCCGTGATAAGTAACAGACAGTACAATTAGTGGGCTCGTAGCCATTCATCCAATTGCTGGCCTGCCACTGACCAACCACAAGAGACCTTTCTACGATCCAGCGATAAACATACGAAATCCAGCCAAGCGTAAGGCTTCTTCCCAGTGCAAACATACTTTGAGAGGGCAGGGCTTAGTGTGGAGAACAATAGGGTGTTGCTATGGAAACGGCTTCACTAGGATAGGCTTTCTGTGACACTATGAGAAGATTATTTCAAAAATATCTTGATCCAGATGAGCTAGTTTTTGTTTCGCATATACCGGGAGGCACAATTGCAATATTATGCTCAGATTTGACGATTTTGTCCAAAAAAATCTTCTCAGAAGTTTCCGCTATACGTCAGTTGACACTACGAGTCTGCTCGGAACTGTCTTTGAGACTGTCTCATGGTTGCTGTTTCGTTATTTCACAGCTTGGAATTTGTGCCGCCGCGCTTGAGACACATTTTACAACGTGGATTCTGGATCATGGAAACTTGGCTTTCTGGAATGTTGGGCATTGTGCAAACCACACGGCAAAGGCTACCAGGAAGCTTAAGTATCTTCGGCATTTATTGGCAGCCAGGCAATGGGGAGCACTTGAAAACGTTTGAGCTTGCTTTCACTAGCTCCGTTCCACAAGTTTTTTTAGCAAAAGGTTTACCGTAATAATATTTCTCACATTTACTGGGCAGCAGTTGAGTTCTTGCTGGGCTATTTTTTTTTATAAATGGCTCTTACGCCTCTTGGTATTGACTTAATTGTCAGCTCGTTTATCAGTATACTCAAATATTTGTCTTGACATACTCAAGACCTAACTAGGGAAGAATAAGACTTGGAACAACAAGCTATAAACTGTTTTTTTTTTGGTATTCAAGTCAAATATTTCTGATCTGTCTCGTTCGAAAAAGCACAGTCTCCCTCGACAGTAACTTCAGTACAATCTTTACGGCAAGCGGTTTTGTAGCAAATACCTAGTCTAGACTTGGTCGTTGTGTCTTAAACCTATCTGGCGCTATCATATTTTATCGAAAACTTCATCCTTCGCTCTTGAATATATATATAAAGTCGCTGCGCCGTCCGGCAGTCATCTTTTATCTTTCATTATTTATTTACAATGATTCTCCTTTTGGCCTTCTTCACTATTGCTCTAATAGGTCTGGGTATATATTCCTTCGTGGTCCCTCCTCGGAACTTTCCTCGGAATATCCCTGTTGTCCCATTCTATGTCACGTTCATCACTCTCTTCAAAAAGGTAGACCAGGAATACATTTATCATACTTACTTGCAGGAGCCATTGAACAAGCACGGCGCCGTCATAATTTATTTTGGATCAAGATGGAATGTCTTACTCCAGCGCCCTGAGTATCTCTCTGAACTCTTCAAGGATATCAACGTTTTTGAAAAGAGTGGAAACCAGAAAAAGGTCCCTCACAGTGTTTTGGCTGCTTACACGGGAGACAACATCATTAGTGCTCACGGTGAAACGTGGAAGAGCTATCGAAAAGTCATGCAGCCTGGTCTGCAGAAAAACTTTGATCCGGTTCCCCTGAAGACAAACGCAAGCGTTTTCGTGAACTTGATCAGGGAGCAAACCGCCGGTAGAAACAAAAGTATTCCAGTACAGCAGTTGATCCAAAGGCTTACACTCGCAAACGTTTCCGAGGAATTGTTAGGAACTGACCTCGAAGTAAGTATAGGGCACCTGGAGGCAAAGTGGTCATTACTAACTTTTATTAGACTCTCAAACGATCAGATGCGCCTTTACATACACAACAACTTGCAGTCAAAAGAGAAATTTTCAAGCCTCTATATTTGAACTTTGCGTTCTTAGACCAGCTTCCCATCCCAAGCCGAGTAGCAGCCCGCAAGGCTGTTCATGATTTTGCAGCAAATCTAGTTGACAAAGTCAGTTCAAGCCACGCCAAAAGCGACAGTACCGAAATAACAGTTGGCTCGTCGTTGGTAGCTGCTAGAGATAGCGGATTGATCACTGAACAACAGTTTCGAGACAACGCTGTTATTGTATTTGTGGCGGGTCATGAAAATCCTCAATTACTGATTACCTCGCTCCTATACCTTTTAGCCAAAGATCAAGTAAGTTATGAGGCATGAGTATAGTTCTTCTCTTTTTTCATTTTGCTAACGCTAGAACAGGTTCTCCAAGAAAACTTGCGACAAGAACTGCAAACCGTTACAGAAGAACTACCGTTGAAAGAATTGCCATTACTCAACTCTTTCATATATGAGGCTTTGCGCATGTATCCTCCTTTGTCTCAGATTATAAACCGCAAGACATCACGCAACGTCATACTCGGTGATGACATTTGTATACCTAAGGGGACCTACGTAGGATACACAGCCTATGGGGCTGGCCGAGACTTCACTACGTGGGGCCCAGACGCAGAAGTATTTTCTCCAGCACGTTGGGGTTCGAACATTCAAGACATTAGTCGCAAGTACCGGTTAGTGAAAAGCAAAGCCCAAATGATTGCTTTTCATGGTGGAAGCAGGGCCTGTTTGGGAGAGCGATTTGCTTTGATGGAGATTCGCATACTTATGGCTGAGATTTTGAGCACTCTGAAGTGGTCTCTAGACCCTACTTGGGATGATATGATGACTCCAGCTGGTCCATTGTGCCCTTTGATGCTGAGGCTTAATTTTGAAGAGCTGAACAAATATTAGCCATCTATGTAAATGTTAGTCCAAACTTTTACTATCTATAAGCTTAAGAGGAACTGAATGAATGACGTTGCACTATAAACTCAGACACAGTGCAGTTTGCCACGCGCAAAACCCCTAAATCAATCCAAGCGTTGCAGAGATCTCACCAGCAGAGGAATGCCCATACTTTCTTGTCGTAATATATTAACATGTTTCGAATACTGCTCAAATAGCATTTGACAGGAAATACTGTTGCACTCAACTCTAAAGCTTGCCATGTCATCAAAGCTCATCAGCTTCTAGGCAACTCCTTTCCTAGGCCATGTCTTTTGTTGTACCCTCCCTCAATGCGTCAGAAAAGAAAACCACCTTTTTGATTTTCTTTTCAAGGCCACAACAGGGCGGAATGCATGATTGGCGAATCTGCCTAAAACTTGTTTCATGCCAATATGGCTAAGCATTCAATGCGCTATCTAGACCACAACATAGCATATATTGGAGCCAATATTTTTCGTTTTTTTGTCTAACCAAGCTGTTCCGTCGGACTCGCTGTGATGTTCGTTGAGGCTTTGTGTTGGGTCCGGAAACTGTGTCTTTCCTTTTCGACAAACTTGGGGCGTTTTTTCTACGTAGGAGTCGTCTGAACGGTAGTGCTGCTTAGTGTTAGGCGGTATAAACATGCTTAAGAAATTCCATTAGCTAGCTACTAATATGCAGTGTTATTCAATAAGTGACTGAATAAAGAAGTATCTCGAAGAAACACAGTCTAGTTGGTTAAGCATATTATTGGAATACTATATGTCACTGCATGCACTGGGCTTAATTTAGACCAATAATGTTTTTGGTACAATCACTGGTTTTCTGCTTCTTTCTCAGTACGAGTGTTGATCACTTATTAAATACTAAATACTAGCCTTGTTGTGTATTTTTCGAATACTGTTATTATTATTATATTATATTTTCTTCAAAAAACTCTGGATCTGCTGCAAACTTGAGGTTCTCACCGGAAGCTCCAATAAATGCTTGGGTTGCGTGGCCTGGCTGCTCACTGACAACCTTCTAGAGTTGTAATTCACATAATGGCCATGTCTTGGTGCTGCTATCGCTGCCTTGTCGTTGCCAATTCTCACGCTAAGCATACTTAGCCTATAGCGTGGCTTGTCTGCAGACGTTTCGGACTGTTCTTGCTCTTGTTGTGACACCGGTAGTGGTTGTTGGGCATCCTGCCAAGAGTAACGAGGCATAACCTCATCATTGCTGAACTCGAGTAGCTCGAAATTGTCTGTGATGTTTCTGGGCAAGTAGTGGCTTCCTATGGAAGTAACGGTGTGCGTGGGCGAAGACACAGGCTTCAGAGGTTCAAGCTTTAGGGCGCCGCTTTTTTCATCTAGCTGCTCGCTCTTGGGAACATTGAGAATATACTTCTGAGAAATTCCAAAATCAACCAAGGGAAAGTCTTGCACTTTGCCCTCAGTTGTTTTGCAACAATGTTGTCGAGAGAGATTTTTGCTGGGCAATGAAGGTGTCTCTGGAGGACTGCGCGGGTCGGGGGCTGCTTTTTTATCACCCAGAATGCCACTTTGGGCCTTGTTATGCTGTTTGACAACTAGCTTGCGCTGCCGAATATGTTGAGCCTGACACGGATCAAGCGTGCGAGCTTCATTCGGGAAATCAAACGGCGGGGAGATCGTCATCCTACTAGAAATAGGAGCTCTGTACGGCTTGTTAAGATTCAACAACTCAGAACTTAGGCTGGGATCGATCTTTGTAAACTGAGAAGAAGGAGCAGGCTCGATTGCTAACTGTTCTTTTTGAAGCACCTCAGAGACTTGCTTAGGTTTGTATTCGACAAGACAAGAAGTGCGGTTCTCATCTACTATTGCCATTTCTTGTTCATTTTCAATAGGGCGTGTAGCACTAAATACTTTAGATACAATAGTTTGTGCACTGACGGGCTTCATTTCCATTCGAGTCACTGTCTCCAGGTCGGCTTGCAAGCCTGTGTCGGTTGCGATTGGGCAAACGGCGTTGCTTTTGACTGCAACCGTCACTGGAAGGGCCGGTGAGCAAGATACCAGACTGTTAACTGATCCAGCAGACATTGTAGGAGACGAGAAAAGAGACGCGGCAACGCCAATCGACTCCGTTAATGAAGTTGTTGCTGAAACTCGCTTGGGGTCTTGTGTCGAAGAATTCTGAAGACGCTGGTCTGATATTTTCTGAGTTTTAGCCCGTCGTTTTGCAAGTCCATTTTTAGTCTGTTCTAGATTTTTAGGAAACAAATTCAACTTCTTGCTGTGCTCAATTATTGCAAAGCACTGCTCAATCAATCGAAGAGTATGCGAGTTATGCGACTGAAGACCAAGAAGTTTACCTGCTTGCTCGCAAACAGATTCAAGTATACTTATCCAGGATTGGGCCAAAACATCAAACATGGTATTAACTTCTGAGCTTAGACCACTCCACCGCTCAACAAGCTCTTCGTGCTTGGAAGTAAGTTGGCAAATCGATTTGGGATATATGTGGATAGCCCTTCTCTCGTACAATGGAAAGCGAAGTAAAAGAAAGTCGAGACTTGCTTGTAACGGCCGCAGTCTACGCTGAATTTCATAGAATCTAGAGAGATGTTAAAATTAAGACCCATGGATAAATGATTAAAAAAAAAACACTCACTTGAATATACCATCACGCTCTGACTCAGACTGGTATGGAAGAGTTTGACAACCTGGTAATGATTCTTCGAGAAGAGACTGGTTCAGGAGCTCAAGATTCAAAGGTCCATGGTGCCTGTAAAGTTTTTCTCTTATTTTGAGCAAGCCCATATAACAATTGTCAATCTCTCCCTCTATGTCGTGCATGATGACATGGTTGAATTCTGCCCACTCTGAAGCTACTGCCATGTGCTGTTCCAATATGATTGATAGGTTGTGCAAGTTTTGCCACTGAGCCTGGCCATTTTCAATGCACTTGCCAAGGTCAAGTAGTCTCTCTGCAGAGACAGCTTTGTATGCTTGTATTATTTTGTTTCTTGATGACGAGGGTGATGCAGTTGTCTGAAATGCATCATGAGTAGATAATTGCTCTGCCCTTATGCCAGCATTCCATCTGTTTGCGTTATTCTTGCTTTTGAGGACCTCAAGGGCCTTTATGAAATTTGGTAGATATTCACTTGTTTGTAGAACCACTTTGGATATATCCTTAACGGCCGGTATACTGTCATATACCCATTGAATGTCGTCTTGAATGTATATGTCGTTTAGTGAGTAACTTGCAATCTGAAAGTACCTGAGAATAAGATCTATAGCATCTTCGACGTTTTGCACAAGGTCATCATTTCTATTCGATCTTCTGTTATATTTCAGCTTCAGGGTGCTGCGAGGTTCATTTGCATTGATTAAAGACATGAGCTGCTTGACTAAAGACTCCGGAAGCAGAGACTCGGCACAGTCTGGGCCCAAGCCGTTCCTATTCTCATAATTCATTGTCGTGTCGCTATACCTGTTCATCATGGTCGTTGACAGAGTAAGATGACAGTAGATTGAGATGTTCTAATAGTTTTAGTCTACTTCTATATAGGCTTTCTGATTAATGTATCAGTAAATTTTAGAAGGTTGGTCGGCAAACTTTTGCTAAGATTGGCAAGTCGAATAAGGGCAAAGCTACGCATGGTTGAGGAAAGTCCAAGGTATATATATAGCTTTATACGGCGGCAAATTACTTTAAGCCAGCTACAGGTGTTTGCCTATACAGTTTGACACGAGCATATCGCTCGAAGTGACTCAAAAGTTGGTTGCAGATAGTCGTGAAACCCACAGCCCAGTGACAAGTCAGAGTGGCCAAGTTTAATGCTGATTCAAGTTGATTGGGAATCGTAGGATTCAAAGCCTAAATGGAATTCTCTCCTACTCCATGATGTTTACGCTAAAGCGCATAATGCTCAGTGTTTCTGGTCAACGTGAAACAGCTGGCTCTGTTATTAATCTCTAAGCGCTAGCGCCCAAGAGACATGCTGTGAATATCAGATGGAGCAGACGATGGAAACTTTCAAAAACTGTTACACATGAATGATCAGGTACGCGCACAGTCTTTGTGAGAGACATGGCTCGACAAAATCTACGTCTTGTCTTAACTTAGCGAAGTTTAGCATAATAGTGCATGTCAGCAATATTCTATATATCTGGGGAATTATTTATTTCACAACCTAGATGGATCTATCTAGAACTTAAAGACCTGCTCCTTAGTGAAGCTGAGCTCACCGAGAACACCAGAGACTTCACCCTGATCAGTAGGAGAGACCTTGTTTCCGGAGAAAGCATTGTACAAAGGAGGAGGACCACAAACGAAGACCTTGACATTCTCGTCAGAAGACTTGAACAGGTTCTTCTCAATGTATTCCTTGGTAATGAAACCAGTTTGACCCTTCCACTCGGGGCCGGCCTTGTCTACAAAGAAGTGGAACTTGAACTGCTCGGGGTTCTTGGCTTGAATAGCTTCAAGCTCTTTCTTGAGCAGAATGTCGTCTTCAGAAACGTTACCGTAGAAAAGGTTGACCTTGGTCTTGTCAGCGGGATTCTTCTCAATTGCATGGATCAGCTGATAGAGAGGCGCGATACCGGTACCACCACCGATAAGACCAATCTCCTTGTGCAAGTTAGCAGAGTAAGGGTACTTGGGAATAGGGCCCTTGAAAGAAACAGTGTCATCGGGATTGAGGCTAAAGATGTGGTTTCCAAACTTGCCGGTGTCGTACTTCTTGATCAGAAGAGTGAAGCTACCGGGAGTTTCAAGATCAGAGACGGGAGTGTATGGTCTAATGACATTGGAGCCTTTGGGTGTGACATATTTGGCAAGCAAGCAAGACGTGTAGGTGAGACCGAGAGTTTGGTCAGCGGGGAGCTCGAAAGTAAATTCCTTGACCTTTTCAAAGTTAGCATAAAGCTCACAAACAAGCATACAATAATACTCACGTTGCTAGAGATGTCGTTGATCTTCTTGAGCTATAGTAATGTTAGCATACACAATTTGGGCAGCAGGTTCGGATTACATGCCTTGAAATCAACCCAATCACCAGTTAAAGCGGGCTGGTAAACTTTGGCAGGAGCAGGAGCAGCAGAAGTGGTGTAGTAGTAGTAACCAGCGGCGCCAGCAGCAGCGGCAGCAATAGCGAAGAGAACAGGGGAATTGCCTGACTTGGCAGGAGCTGAGCTGGAAGCAAATCCGCGAGTCTGAATAAGTATTAGTCAATATATTCATTAAATACGCGGCATGCCAAACTTACTGCGCCAATGCGAGAGAGGGATCCTCTAAGGGAAGCAAGAGTAGCAGTGTTGAAGACCATTGTTAAGAAGTAAAAAACTAAAATCTGATTCTGACGATTTCGGAGAAAAAGAAGAAGAATTGAGAGAAAAGGATGGTTACGGTAGAAGCTGAATTGGCGTCGCTGGTTGGGCCTTCAGTTTTTCTGCAGCGATTGCTTCATCGACAAACCCGATGAGCACAGATCTGGGCAAGGGCCGATCTCGGAAGAGGCAACCGAGTTCGCGGGCCCAGAGCTCAGCTTCTTCTCTCGCACCACCTTATTCTGACCCTTTAGCCTTAAGACTTTTCGGCTTTTTTTTCATACAATATCATGTCTTTCCTAAAGTCGCTTCCACCGGCTGAACTTCTTGTCAATGTTCGTAAAATCATCCCGCCACTTTTAGAAACTTTCCACAAAGGCCAGGCGGGCAGAGTTGCTGTCGTTGGCGGATGCGAGGAGTAAGTGCTTTCAAGCATCATTAAGAGAGTTGACTAACTGAAGTAGTTACACAGGAGCACCGTTCTTTTCTGCTTTAGCGGCTACACTGCTAGGCGCTGACATGTCACACATTATTTGCGAGCGCAATGCCGGCACCGTTATTAAAACATACTCACCCAACCTTATGGTGCATCCATACCTCGCAGACTCGTCAAGCGTGGACAGCTCGAAAGTTCCAGAGTCAATTGAAAAGGTCATGGAAAGAGTCGTTTCGATCATTGATCGTGTCCATGTGGTTGTGGTGGGCCCAGGGCTTGGCCGAGATGCTGTGTTGCTGGAAACTGCTAGCAGGATTATTCAAGAAGTGCGGAAGCGCTCTATGCCACTGATTGTTGATGCCGATGGGCTCTACTTGGTTCAAAAGAATCCAGACATAGTCAAAGGGTATCGCCATGCTGTGTTGACCCCAAACGTTATGGAGTTGAAGAGGTTACAAACTGCGGTGGGCCTCAACGAGAGTAGCTCGCTAGAGGAGCTGTGCCAAAAGTTTGGAGGCCTTACAATCATTGAAAAAGGTCGTGTAGATAAAATTTCCAATGGGCAGACTACGATTGAATGCAGAGTTGAGGGTGGTCTCAAGAGAGTCAGCGGCCAAGGTGACACTCTCAGTGGCACACTCGCCACGATGCTTGCTTGGAAACTTGCTTTCCAGAACAAGCTGTGGGACCACGAGGAGACCCTCTCAGAAAGCGACTTGTTTCTGCTCGCCGCGTTCGGGGCATCTGCAGTGACCCGTCGTGCTTCACGTAGAGCGTTTGAGACCCACGGACGCGCAGTTCTGACTTCGCACATAGGCGACCAAATAGGACATGCTTATGTGGACTTATTTAGTGATTCATGAGAATTCTGCTGCTGCTTGCGTCCATGAGTCCACAAAGCCTGGAGCTTGAAGCCGTGAAATCGTGAAATCATGAAATAGCTACGTCACCGGGTCTCGTGATGCGCAATGTCGGGCCTAGTACAACTGTACTGGAATCCTAAAGTTACCGTTAACGGCCACTCTATACTTGACAAGCTCTACTTCTTCTGGTACACGAAGACGCCAAATACGCCATGGCCTGAGGCTCTGAGCATATTTAAACTCTCTGGGCTCTCATTTTATTCCAACTCAATTGTTTCCATTCCAGTTGTTTTCAATTGTTTCCCACTCCATCCCAGCACTTCTTACTATCAATACTATTAAACATCTCTTACCAATGTCAGGAAATGCTACTTCAAAGGGCACTCTCTCCTTGGAGTCTATCAAGAATGAAATTGACAATCTCGCCACTCAATTGTACAAAAACTCAAAGGCCGTCACAGAGACGGGCCGTCGTATGCTGAACATCGAGTCAGCAACCAGCCATCGCAGAGCCTCTGCCCCCGATTCACGCTTCAAAGACTCTGCAGACAGCGATGATGACGACGAGGATGCTGCAGGAAAGAGTGAGATTGTTGGCAATGAAGACCTTGTCCAACTGGTCACGGAGCTACAAGACCAGCTTGACCTCATTGATACGCGCTCCATTCGCCGCACTGCCAATGCATTTGCTTCTCAGGACTCTGACTTCATCGCGCCCTTGCCAGCTAATGACGGATTCATTCCGGGCGAGAGCGTTGCTCCTGCTGCCTCCACGTCTACCGACGAAGAAGACGAGTCGTCATTGCCCAAGACACCCTTTCCAAAAACTGTCAAAGAGTTCAAGGAGCTTTCACGAAAGGAAGTTGAAGGGTGGCTCCGGTACTACGAGGTGCTCCCACCTGGCGAAGCAGAGCTACAAGCCCTGCTCTCTCAGGCCGCGGGGTCTGGGCATCAAAAAGAGGCGTCTGCCAAATCCGAACTGGCACCGGAAGATACGCTGCTGTCTGAAGAGGAAGCCGACACCCATTTTGACACCTTAGCACGCTTCTTTGGCCTCAGAATCCGCAAAACTGCTGGAGCCTGGTGATGTATCTATACTCGATAAACCCGCAGCACGGAATTTCTACGGACATCCCTGAATCGTTGCAATTGATAAATTTTTGTAATAAAAAAAAGACACGAATAGTCTAGAAACGTCGGTTCCGATAGCTCCACATTATGGGCGCAACCTGTTAAATGGAATTGAGGAACACCAAATAAACAAATTCAATTGAAAGAACACCGACTTTATAATAATACAATGATTGTAGTTTTTGTAACGTACGTCTAAAATGAGCCTCGAATAGAGATGCTTCTCTGTACCTTTTCTGATGGCTTGATTTGTGTACTGTTGTAGACGCTCCGGCGGTGCCTCTAAAGTGACCAGTTCCCACGCATCCTGCTGCCTTCTCTTCAAAACTCAAAGGACGGTCGGCATAGCGAAATGAACGTACGGCTGTTACATCCTCGGCCCAAGACCTCGTTGCCCCACAAAATCAAAATTCATACAAAAACCCGACTTTTCCATGTCTCGACTTCGTCTCAACTTCGTTTGACTCCGTATGACTTGAACCAAGAGAGAAACAAACTTGCTAAAACGAAACACACTGTAATAACATGGCCCCAAGAGTAGACACCGAAGCAGACCTAGGCGAGGTTCGTCACAGCATTGACCTGAAAAGCCTCGAGAATTACCTTGTCTCCAACTTTCCCAGCGACTTTGCTAGACCTCTTGCGTTGAAACAGTTTGGATTCGGCCAGAGCAACCCCTCATATCAAATTACCGATGGCAAAGGTTGCAAGTACGTTGTGCGCAAGAAACCGTCGGGGCAACTCATCTCCAAAACTGCCCACGCCGTTGACCGCGAGTTCTACGTGCTCAAGTCATTGAAGGAACATACAGATATTCCTGTGCCAAAGGTTATTTGTCTCTGTCAAGACTCGGAAATCATTGGTACAGACTTTTATGTCATGGAATTCATCCAAGGCCGCATCTTTCATAGACCAAGCCTTCCAGAGCTAAACGAGAAGGACCGCGTGGAGTGCTGGCACAGCGCATTGTCGACATTGGCTGCATTACACTCGGTCGATCCGACAAAGATCGGGCTGCCCAGCATGTTTACAAAACGCATGGAGTCTCATTATGGGCGGCAGCTGGTTACTCTAACCAAAGTTGCCGACGCGCAGGCTGCCGTGAAGGATATTGATACAGGTAAACTCGTCGGTCCTATACCTGACGCAGACCGAGCAGTTGCCTGGATGAGCAAACATCTTCCGGCCCCCCGTGTCGCAATTGTGCATGGCGACTACAAGATTGACAATATGATTTTTCATCCTACAGAGAATCGAGTTGTTGCTATTCTTGACTGGGAGCTGTGCACCATTGGCCATCCTCTCGCCGACCTTTGCAATCTTCTGTCGCCCTATTACTGGCCAGAATCTCTATTTGGCAAGGACTTTGGGTTTCTCAACCCCAAGGACGCTCTTCCAAAGGGTTTGCCTACGGTCAAAGAGCATTTGCAGTACTATTCGCAGTTGGCTGGATGGGACCCTACTCCTTCATGGGCGTTTGGAATGGTGGCTGCTCACTACAGGTTATCCGTGATTTGCCATGGAATCATGGCCCGTGTTGCTCGCAAGCAGGCCTCTAGTGCGTCTGCCTCTTACACGGCGGAAAAGCTTACAACCCTGGCTCACTTGACTATCGAAGCAATTGACGATTCAGATAAAGGTAAGTTGTAGGCTATGAACAATAGTACTAAACTTGACTGAAAAATGGCGATATCATTGACTTGAGATCTATGAGCTCCATGTATTCTTGTAGGAATGAAATGTTGAATACGTATCGATATACTTGTAGCAGGCGTAAAATATACATATAAAGTGCTTAAGCCAGCAAAGACTCGCTTCCCTTGAACCACTCAACAGAATCAAAGAATGCTCTTTCCTTTGAGTACTTGACCCAAGGATCACTGAGATCGCCTCTTACAGCAAACCCGTGGCCGACACCATGAAGCAAAACCGTCTTGTATCTGAATCCCGTAGTATCAGCCAGAACTTTCAAGTGATCCTCAGTCTTGCTACGAAGCTCCTTGGTGTAAGACGAGTCGTTATCAGGAGAGCAAATGAAAAGAGTCTGGCCTTTTCCTTTGATGGCTTTGACTTCGTCTTCTTCAATTCTTGAAGGATGGAAAATGCCAGCAGATTGTAGAACGCCATCTCGAGCTAGCAGACGTACCGTGAACTTCGCGCCAAAGCAGTATCCAACCGAGGCACTAAACTTGGGTTTGTACTGTTCCGAAACAGCCTTGACAACTTTGTCAGTGATTGCCTCAACCTGGGGAACTCCATGATGGGGGAACCAGGCTGTCAGAACTGCCATGAAGTCCAACCCTGAGCTGGGGTCCATTGCATTTTCAGGAATGGCATCGTTGTCAAACATATCAGGCATGACAACGTAAAAGCCCTGCTCGGCAAAAAGGTCGCAGAGGAGCTGGTTGTTGATGAATTTATGGCCAAAGATGTCGGTGAAGAAGTAGAGCACACGAGAGCTCGCGTTGGCCTCGTCTCCAGCGACGTAAGCTTCCACTAGAAATGTGTGCGTGAGTAAGTCTGGCTTGGTAATTGGTAGAAGAGATATCGATTGACCACTACTTACCGCCATCAAAGGTGACGATTTTTCCGGAAGGCTCGCCGGCTATTGAGGGTTAACGTTAGCGATAGGTATCATACATTACTCTTAGAAACTCACTGTGCTTGAAGCCTTGAATACAGCATTTGCTAAATGAAAGAGAGGCCATTGTGAGGAGGTCGATTTGTTCTTAGTGATAGAAGATAGAGCGTGCTTGATTGAATCAAGAACTATTTATCTGAGGAACCGGAAGAAAAGGCTCGTCTCTTATAATCTCAGCTAAACACTACCAGATCTTTCGTCCTCATTATGTACCTGTTATAGCCGTTTTTTTTTACATAGAGTTCTTTTGGTAGGTACCTCGGGATTAACGAAAGAGTAGCGGTAGCAGCCATGACATAGAAGACAAGCGCGGAACAAAGGGTGATTAGCAGTTAACACACACAGGAATACACATTATTAAGGCTTCGCAGGCCGTTGAAGCGGAAATAAATGGCTGAGCGCCGTGCTTGATGCTTCAGTTTCGAAGGTTTCTATCCGCACCGCACGCCGTTAGGTAACCGAATCGGGCCGGTGTCGCGCCGCTTTCTTGATTAAAGCTTAATACCTATTGGTAGAAAATAAACTCCATGGAAATCAGTCTATGAACCGATGAAAAGCCATCTAGCATTGATTTGGCGCGCAATACAATCTAGATAATTAATAATTTGAGCGTTCTCTATCAATTTCGTGTATTTTGCATATAACTATTTTTACTAAAACAAACTTCATAAATGGCATCTAACACATACAGTATACAGCATGGATTTCAACTCAATCAAAATAGATCAAGGATTCCAAAGTGTTGCTCAACATTGTATGAGCCGGGCTGCTTCCACTTGTCATCATATGGTGTGAACATGACACCCTTGTTGTCAAGAGCCTTCATAATGTTGGCAATGGCAATCGCCTGGTTGGCTTTAGAAGGCACGTTGAGTCCGTTAGTGTTACCGGCACTGGGGTACCCTGTTTCGGTGATGGAAGCAGTGCGTCCGTTGCAGGTTGCTTGGACAGTAGAGATTTGGCTCAGCACAAAGTCGCCAGCAGTAGCAGGCGATGAGTTGGGATCGAAGTAAGGGTGGGCGTTGACGCCAACATAGTCAATTCCGTCAGTGTCCGTGCAAAGGGCGGGGTAGTTGATGTAAGACGTGGGTGGCTCAGCTGTGGTCACTGTGCCGGTATATCCAGCAGCCTGAAGAGTGGACTTGACTGATTTGATCTTAGCCAGCAAGGTTGCTCCGTCAGTGTATCCACCGTAAATGGCTTCGTTTCCGACTGTGATGGTTGTAAAAATTGACCAGTCGTTATTGTTGTTGTTAGCGACCCAAGAAATGATATCTTGGACACCGGAATCAATTGCATCAACACCTGTAGAACCAATCCAGAATCCTTGGTCGATCTTTAAGCCGAGTTGAACGCAAGCGGGCTGAACAGTTGAGATGGAGCCACAGTCAGTTGCATAAATGCGAACAGCTTTGATACCTTTGCCGGCGATAGTAGTCAAGTCAGACAACACAGAAGCTGCATCTTTACATGAGCTATCATCATTGTAAGGAGAGTAAGTAATTGTTTCGGGGATACCGTTGATAGTAGCACCTGAGTTTGAAGAAGAAGAGGCCTGGGCAGCAGACTCAACAGTAGAAGCAGTGCTCTGTAAAGTAACAGGAGAGGTAGAAGCATAAGTTGCAGGCTGCTCGGTAGCCAGCTCAGCCAAGGCCGTGGTGGATAGCACGGCTGCTTGACTGGTTGTCTCAGCCTGCTGTACAGAAGATATGGCAGCTGCTGTTTGTGTATCGGGCATAACAGCTAAGGTATCATATTGTTCAGCAGCCGCAGTAGTTTGTGCATTAGCTGAAGTTTGTACCTGCTGTACAGAAGAAACAAAAGCGGCATCAGAGGTAACAGCTTCTTGTTGCTGTTCTTGTTGAGAACTAGCCTTTACATCGTGAACTGCAGTAGTAGAAGCCATGACCTGACCATCAATCGTTACCAAAGCTGTAACGTAAGCCATTTCAGTGACATATACGGGCTCAGCAGTATTGACAACAGTAACGACATCTCGCTTGGCGTGTGCGTGATGATGGTGGTGTACATTGGGCACGGGTCCGCTTAGAACGGAGGTAGCGGCCAGCGCTAGAGAAGTAACAGTAGTAAAACGCATTGTAGTGAGTTGTTTTAAAGATCGAATGAGTATTTTGGGGCAAAAGAGAATAATACACAGAGTCAAGTAGACAGGTTTCCGAAGAAAAGAGAGTGTGGGCTTTTTTAGTTGAAGAACAAATGAAAGTGATAGGCAATGATTAGCCAAATGTTTTGTAGAAAGAGTGTAGAGAGAACTTGATTTGATTCTGTGCTGAATTGAAAAATAATAGACAGAAACGAAAGAAATCCGGCTTCTTTTATATTCATCAGAGGATGTACGCTATTTCACAATGAGGTGCTTTGACCTGGCCTTAGGCTTGGCCTCAGCACCGAACATGTGCAAAGAGATAAAAGAACAACGTTGACAAAGCTAGAGAAGCTCAAGTGTTAAGCGCAAACAAGAGCTTTGCTTGCTTGTTTCGGCATCTTAGATAATTATTTAGTTTGTTCTTTTCAACGCCTTTCTTGAAGAAGAGAAAAGCATGTGCATAAAGCTCAAAATACGTATGAGCAGCATGTGTTTTGCTTTTTAAACTTTGAGCTTTGTGCTTTATGAGAGCTTTGTGAATTTTGTTTGTGCTTTGAGATTTTTTGAGTGCTAGGACCTTGTCACAGGCTTTCTAGCGGAGCCCCGATGATCATGAGTGGGACTTTTTCCTTTATGAAGAAGCGACATCTAGAAAGTGATTTAAGCTTTAAACTTAGAGTTTGGAAGCTGCATGATGCCGCCAAGCGAAAGAGAGGATTTACGCTCTTAAGAATTAAAGTTTGTGAGGCTGCTGCAGATCAGGAAATATTTGTTTCGCTTGCTGAATCTCGGGCGTTGATAATTGCCAAAATAAACGGAAATACTGTATTTCGGTCCCGTGGCTACGAAGTTTAAATGATTTGGAAAGCTCTAGACAGCTCTAGGTTTTTTGTGCCCAAGCTTGAGTCCAAGAGTCAAAGAGAGTCAATGAGCCAGAGAGTAAAAGATAATCAAAACTGAACATGGCGCTAAACTTTCCACAACCCAACACCAAACACCGAAATCTTCTTTTTTCTATTGTTAGGTTGGTTTATTGTTCGGTATCGATTGTGGTCATGTTAGGCAATACCAAAGTAGGCCCGTTGAACAGTAAATTTTTTACAAGAGAACCCAGTGAACTTTAGGTAGGATAAGAAGAGTCTAGAATCCTTTCAAAGCTTGCTAGGGTGCTGCAGATTGTTGAGTAGCAGCAGCTTCTAGGCGTTATTAAAAGACAACGCAATTTTTTTGGTAGAGTATACGCAAAGCCTAGAAATACGATTTGTTGCCTAGCTTTGTTCCCTAAGCGAGATATGAGATTTTGATGCCACGAATAGGTGCGCAGCAGCTGCAGAGGCAGCATGGCCTAACATCGTCATTGTACAAAAAAGAGTTCGTTTATTTCGGTCGCTCAACCTTATTACTTAGGCGCTATATCTTTGTTAGAAAAGGCTCGTGCTTTTGTGCACCTGCTCTAGAAAAAATATTTGCCACTGCCACTGTCATTGGCACTTTATTTGAAGTGCAAGACACTATATATCTGTGAGGTAGAGCATAGGCGTAAGGCTCCAACAATTGCTGGATGCTAAGAACAAAGTATACAGATGAAGTTGTAGCAACCTAAAGAGCCGTACTTACATCCAAGAGCATAACGGAATAGGCCTGTACGCTGTCCAATACTTTTACCGTGCAAAGTACCACATAGTTATAGCTTGTGACGTGCAAATGATTTAACAATCTGAATAAATATCTTTTCATTATATAAAAAACAGAAACAGCAAAAGACTCCGGTTCCAGTAAACCAACCCAAACTAACAAAAAAAAGACTAAAAAGACAGAAAAAGGAAAGAAACAAGACATAAAGTTTGAATCAAGACAAAGAAAAACGCTCAGGAAGAAAGAGAAAAAACATGAACTCAATCAGCAAACGTCAAAAGCTCTACAGTGAAACATTGGAATTAAGATTCTTCTGTGAATTTTTAATCAAAAAGCCCAATGATTCCAAAGTGCTGCTCAACGTTGTAAGGTCCAGGTGTTTTCCACTTGTCGTCATATGTGGTAAACATGACTCCCTGGTTATTTAGCGCCGTCATGATGTTTTTGATAGCGATGGCCTGGTTTTCTGGCGACGGCACGTTGTTTCCATTCGTATTGCCTGCACTTGGATAGCCCGTTTCGGTGATAGAAGCAGTGCGTCCGTTACAGTATGACTGGACGGTCGAAATCTGGCTTAGCACAAAGTCGCCGGCAGTGGCAGGTGACGTGCCAGGATCAAAGTAAGGGTGAGCATTGATTCCAATGTAGTCGATTCCGTCAGTGTCCGTGCAAAGGGCGGGGTAGTTGATGTAAGACGTGGGTGGCTCAGCCGTAGTCACTGTACCCGTGTATCCAGCAGCCTGAAGGGTTCCTTTGACAGATTTGATCTTGGCCAGCAACGATGCTCCGTCAGTGTAGCCTCCATAAATGGCCTCATTTCCAACTGTAATAGTTGAGAATATAGACCAGTCGTTGTTGTTACTATTTGCGACCCAGTAAATAATGTCTTGAACGCTGCTATCAATAGAATCAACTCCCGCTGAGCCAATCCAGAATCCCTGATCAATTTTCAGGCCGAGTTGCACACAGGCAGGTTGCACAGTTCCGATGGACCCACAATCAGTTGCATACATTCGGATGGATTTGATTCCCTTGTTGGAAATCAATGTGAGATCACTCAGGACCGTTGCAGCATCTTTACACGAGCTATCGTCGTTGTAGGGTGAATATGTGATGGTTTCGGGAACGGCAAAATTTCCACTAGATGAAGCTGCAGGTGTGGAAGTAGCTGCTGAAGTGGATGCCGCAGGCTCAGATTCGGACACCGTCTGAGCAACAGTGGGTTGCTCCGTTGTCTGTTCAGCCGGGGAGGTTGTGGTATATACATTGGGCGTAGAAGTTTGTACAGTGGGATCAACCGTTAGAGTGGCTTCAGTCGTGGGTGCTATTGTTTGGGCAGCATCTGTGGTAGGTACTGTTACCTGTGCAGCATCTGTGGTAGAAGCCACTGCTTCGGTAACTGCCGTAGTGGCTGCTACCGGTTGAGCATCTTCTGTAGTAGGTGCTGCTGCTGCTGCTACTGATGTCACCTGGACAGCCTCTACAGGAGTAGTTGTGGAAGCAGGTGCTACCGCAGCAGGCTGACCTCCTTCTGTCACGGTTACATACACAACAACATTAGCGGTTGCCTGTGCGGATTCAGCAGCAGCCACAGTTGTCACTGCATTTTGGACTTCCACAACTGCAGCTGCTGTTGTTTGAGCTTCTGAAGCCTGATCGCCTGCTCCGACAGTCATAGTAACGTAAGCCATCTCAGTAACCCAGACGTCTTCGCCTGTAACCGTCACTATAACGTCTCGCTTTTTCAAAGAAGGATCTCTCATAGACAGTTTTTGGCTTTTGGCTTTAGCGTTTCCACCTTTACTTCTTCTTCTCATTTTGCCGTGATTATGTCTCTCCCTTATTGGCGGAGGTGCAGCAAATGGCGTATATAGCGCGTATGGGTTTGTGATCTCTGGATTGCTATCGCTGGGGATGGTTTGTCGGAAATGGAGTGCGGCGTGAAGACGCTTATTCCAGTGGCCTATTGGGACTACCAAGGGTGCACTCATGACCGATCCGGCGGCCATAACGAAAGACAAAGCAGTAGCTAATTGCAAGCGCATCTTGGTCACAAATCTTTAGACTATTCTTCTTAAAAAAACAAAAAGCTCTGATATCGATATAGTTGATCAGATGTTGTCAAAGGTCGGGAAGACGTGAAAAATTTGTGTGTGAAAAAGTGGTGAAAAAAAGTAGCTATAGCTGATATTGATATAGCGCTAGATCAAACTGGATAGAAAGTGCTGGTAGTAGCTCAGACGTAAAAGCTTGTCGAGGATCGAAATGCAAAGTTGGAAGGTCGAAGGGCGCGAGCGATTTTTGAGTGTGTTTGAGCGTAGTTTACTTTCTTCAACAGCACCTGCTACAAATGGCCTTCCAAACCAAAAAATGCTGAGCGAACATGATGTGCTTTATAAAAAAAAAGATGGACGTCTCCAAGCATGCCGGTCTGCCATTGAAAGATATTGATCCTGCCACTCAAGCACAATGAAGACATAGGAAAGAGCAGCCATATGCATCACAACGTATATGCGCAGAAGAGCTTTTGGCGATGTTCTGTTTTGTTTGGTCTTTTCCGATTGAGCTATAGCCTGCCAGCTTTATTTTTTTCTTGGACTTTGGCCATGTACTGTTGAGCTGGGTTAACTTTTTGAGCCATCTTTCTGGTACTAAGTTTCCAGAGTTTCTACGTCAATGTTTTTTGCGAGATATTACAGAATTCAGGCCGGCTGGTCCTTCTTCTATGAAAAAGGCTTTCAAAGAGATTGAGGCCAGTCCTTTTTTTTTGACACAGTTTCCCAAACAAGTTAAAGCGTTTTAGCACACAACGGTATTGTGCATAGACCAGCATGTATTATTGCCTATTAAGGTAACTCTGTGCGTTAACACAGGCCCCATTTTGCAAATAGTAAACAAAAATCAAAAAAATCAAAAAAATCAAGAGATTCAAAAAGATTTAAAGACGCTTTTGGGTGGGGGCTGGCTGGGTCTGCGCTTGACCGTTATTGAACCATAAAGAAAAAGCATTTTCCTGGCCATATCGATATCAAAAGTTTCGGGGGCCTCAATAAAGCGGCACATTGAACCTGGTTTCGTCGACATGGCTGGTTGTCAATGTTGAGCTGCAGCCTCCTTGTTCCTATATATTTCTCCTCTGGTCATGACTTGGTCCGTGTGTGGCCAGCTCAAGACTAAAATGTTAAAAGGTTAAAAGCTAATAATGCCTGCTAGACGCTTCAATGCAATATGTCGAAAGCTGCTTGTTACTGTTACTTTTATCACTACTGTTGACTGCTCATTACCATCCACAATTGCAACTGCAAGAGTAGGCTGGGCACCGGTATAGCCTGCTTGCAGTGCCCAGCCCAGCAATGCCTAGCATGGACACTGCACAGTACATGCCATTTACCAGGACTGAGTAGTTTAACTCCCGCGCCTCCTGTGGCTCAATATTTTACAGGAGCTTGCTGAACCTTATAAGACGGCTTGGCCATACGTGGACTCAGCTAGCAAACTTTCTGAACTCTATGTGGCTTGTAGAGACTGAGTAGACTCCGTACTTACTACTACAGTCAAGATTCATGAGGTTTGGATTACCGCTGTCGTAGTTATCATGAGTTTGCAATTGTTTCAATATTCTTTTTTCTGACAAATAAATATACGCATTCGAGTTTTTTAAAAAAAAAAGTTAACTAAGTAAAAAAAGACAGACAGAAAAAAAAAATTACACACAAATCCAAATAATCAATCGATTGATTAAGACTTAAAGTTTTTCAAACACAAACAAAATTTCGACATGAAGGTCAAATAGGACAGACACATACGCACACACGCACTCATGCTTACCTAGAATGACCCGCGTTGTTTCCATAATACAATGGATTATACAGTAACGAATCCGACAAACCATTACTGTTGTTGTTGTTAGACCCGTTGTTTGCCGCAGTATCGCCATGGTCATCACCGCCCTTCCCTGATTTTCCCGCGCCTGCTGTGTGCTGCTGCTGTGATCCGCTAGTAGCAGCATGTGATACATCAACTCCTTCTCCAACTGAGGCCGCAATGGCAGCAGCCGCTGCTGCTGCAATGATCGTGGGCGATGCAGATCGAGAAGCGTTGGAATCCTGTTGCTGATGCTTACCTCGTTGTTGTTGTCGGGGGGAGCCTTGAGTGGATGGAGACTGAGATGGCAATTGCTGCTGCTGCTGGTTCTTGTTATTGTTATTGCCTGCTTGGCGCTTGTTTTGTTCCTGTTGCAAAAGGGCAAGCTGACGTTCCATGATTTCCTGACGCTCCTCCTCAGTTAATGCGTCGCCGTCATCTTCATCGTCGTCATCTCCGTTGAGACCCTCTAGCTTAATACTAGACATGACATCCTCTTGGTGCTTGGCATCGGTAATCTCATCAATGTTGCTATTGGCAAATGCAGCAGCAGCAGCCTTAAAAGACGGGGACAACTGCACATTATTAGCCGATGGACGGTCAGAAACGACGCCTTGGCCGCCATATCCACCATTGCCCATATTGGGAATGAGCGGATAGTCTGAGCTTGGTCCAGCAACCCCGCTCCCAGTCGAATCCAGGTTGTGGTTGATGTATGAAGTATCATCTGCATCGTTAGGTAGCGTCTGCAAGGTTCGCTTAGGAGTGCCTCTTCCTTTGTACCCTGCCGCGATATATCGGTCCGGAAACGCGTTTCGGAAACGATCTCTAAGATCCGTAGACCGTCTGTCACCTAGACCAAGAGTCTCGTCGCGCTGGATTTTAGACCATGCTGCCCCGTGTCTCTCAAAGCCTTCAAGAAGACGCTGGTCTTCGATCGAAGTAAAGCTTCGTCGCTCCTTGCGATTGATTTTGACTAGAGTGGAGGACTCCATTGGAGCAGCTTTTCGCTTGGATTTGTGCGTGCGTGCATTGGGGTATAGGCGGGAGTATTCCTCAGGGAACGAGGTACGAAACCTGTCTTTGAGGTCAACTGCAGTACGATTGTTGAATCGGTAATGTGGGTCTGTGAGGATTTTTTTCCAGTTACCGACTCCATGCATCTTGCATCCGTCGATAAGTGCTTTTGTCTCTTCTTCAGACCAGCGTAGACGAATCCGGCGCTTCCCATTGATAGAATGGTGAGGAGCATTCATCAATTGCGATCCCAACAACTGGTTGGCATTCCCAGGCCCGACATTGTTAGCAGCAGCAGCGGCCACGGCTGCCATTTGTTGCTGTGAAATAACAGACGACAGCGGGTTACGGTTGCCAAGAAGATGGTGCTGCTGTTGCTGAGGCTGGCGTAGATTACGTAGATGCTGTTGATGAACTTTGGAGTCCTGTGAGCGGATGTATTGAGAATAGTTGTCAGTGAGATCCGAGTTGTCATTGCCTGCACGATCAGCAAACATATTATGTCCCTGGCCCTGACCAGACCCTCCGTCATTTTGCTGAAAAGCAGAGTTGTAAGGGTATTGCTGCTTCTGTTGCTGCATTTGCCGTTGGCGTTGTTGTTGCTGCTGCTGTTCGTGCTGTTTAACGGCTTCGGCGACGGCAGCCGCGACCTGCGCGCTGTCAGAAGATGAGGACAAATAGCGCTGGTTTGAAGCTCCGCCGTTTTTACGCGTCATGAGGTCATGGTGGTCGCCGTCGCCTGTCTCCTCCAAAAGCTTAGCAGCCACGGCCAACGCGTCAAAGTCAGGCTTCCGGTTTAACAAGCCGTCATCCTCAACATCCACAAGCTGGCCATCGTCATTAAGTAAAGAAGACGCGTCATTTCGCTTCCCATCCTCTTGCTTGGGGCCTTTAGAGCGGCCGTTGCCTTGGTCGTCTCCATTGACGCCAGAAACAGCAGCAGCGGCTTGACGTGCAGATTGCTCGGATTCTTCACGAAGAATTTCTGGATCAATGTCTTGGGCTGAACCACCAGACTGGTCAAAATTTCCCAGTAAAAAAAATTCCGAGCTGTCATTGCCATTAGTCGCGCCTTCACGGCGCCCTA
The DNA here is from genome assembly GCA_030564925.1 of Geotrichum aggregatum. Taxonomy (NCBI): domain Eukaryota; kingdom Fungi; phylum Ascomycota; class Dipodascomycetes; order Dipodascales; family Dipodascaceae; genus Geotrichum; species Geotrichum aggregatum. The sequence goes on from JAJMAH010000011.1 coordinate 160,723, forward strand.
GCTTTCCAATCTGTGGCGCGCTGCCTTTGGAGTTTTGCTTAAACTGCCTTGACATTTTGCCAGACCGTTAAGTGAAGATTTAGCGTGGGGAAGTGTGTGAAGGTATGTTCACACAATAAAACGCGCGTTTGTTGCTGAGCTTTCGGGGGTACACGTATAGTAGCTAAAGGACAAGGAGGCAGATGCGACTTGAAGAGTCTTCCAGCGCGGATTTAATTGTTCGATTGTTCAAATCTTGGGTAGGGCTGAAGCCTGTTGAGCTTGATGTGTTTTGTATTTTTCGCTTCGGGTCCAAATGCTCTTGATATCAGGGCAGAGGGAAATGGATACTGAAGACTCGTGAAAACCGGGGCGAGGGAAAGGTAGAGAGAGAGAGGAGGGCAAGGGAGGAGGGTTGAGGTTTTTATTTTCAGAAGAAAAAAATTTATGGGCAGGGGTTATATAGCAGGGTAAGTCTTTGATTGGTACATGGGAAAAGTAACACCAAATGTTTCACGAACCTTCAAAAGTGTGGTCCAGTCTGATCCAGTCTAATTCATAGAAAAGAACGTTAGAGACAAAGCAGCATGTCACGAAATTCGGAAAAGTCACAGTCAATGCTGTATCGCTTTCGTGAGCAGCAAGCCGCTGATATGGGCATCATCGACTTCAACCGTGCGCGACGTCCCAAAGCAATCACGTCTGTCGACTCAGTCAGCGCGTGCGAAAAATGGCGAGCGCAGGTCGTAAAGGAAATTGGACGCAAAATCATGCGGATTCAAGAACCGTCTGTGAATGAGTTTCAGATAAGAGATCTCAATGACGAAATTAACAAGCTGATGCGCGAGAAACATGTGTGGGAGTTGCAGCTGAAATCGTTGGGCGGGCCGAATTATTTGAGATCAGGAGGTGGGCAGACCATATTTGATGCCCAGGGGAACGAGGTGCCAGTGGTTATTGGTAACGGGAACGGGAAAGGAGGTGGCTACAAGTACTTTGGACGGGCTAGAGAGCTGCCAGACGTCAAAGAATTGATCGAACAGCAAATCAATTCGCGGAAACAGCAGGACTTGCAAGTATCGCACGACAGAAAGATGCAGCAAAAGTTTAGAGACCTTCCAGCATCATACTACGGGCTTTCAGAAGATGCAGACAAAGAAGCCTACAAAATCCTGTTGGCAAAGGAAGACGAGTACTCAAAGCATAAATTTACACAAATCTTTAACAATGCAAGGGAGCAAGATTCTAAGCCGATTGTGATTCCGGACGAGCTTATCAATGTTCCATCGCAGCAAGAGATAGAAGGGCAGTTGGTTGAGCGCATTCGTCAAAGAATCCAGGACAGATATTCTCTCGACGAGAACTAGAAACGGTCAGCAAATGCGGCATATAAGCGTTCTATCGTTATTATTTATTATCATGATCATTAATGTAATCTATGAAGAGAAAAATCAGCATTCATTAATCAATTGCAACTACTGCCTTGCCTGAAAAGTTGTTGCAATTGTTGTTTTATCATCAAAAGACATTCTGTTCGCCAGAATAGTTGTCGCAGCCTCCCTGGTTGCTGCCAAAGTGCTCGTACTAGACTCCGATCGTTTCAGTCTCCGCCGCCGATGATATCGGTTGCCCGTTATAAAGCACCACTTTGCTCTTATCCATTCATAGTAAGTCTGCTCGTACTTGCGATCTTCGGCCCATTCAGCTCTCTCCAGCTCGCGCCGCCCAGTTTCCAGGTCCAGCTTGCTTGCTGGCACAAGCGTTGATCCTGAAAAGTATTTATGGACGGCGTAGACCACCCCAAAAACCAGGAGCGAAAAGTAAGACGCTATGAAGTCGCTAATGTTCCAGTTTGTATGCACAAAGACAAGAAATCCCTGGGTTATGGCTATCCCGACACATCCGCATAGGCCAAACCAAACAGTGTACGGCTGGAATCGTGAGCGGTAAGGATATTCAAAATCATCGCGGCCAATACTTGCACGGTTTTCATCTTCAATGGCGCTTTCTATGCGAGAATTGACAGCTTTGAAAAACCTTAAAAAGGCGAGAGCCATTCCTGCCCATACTATGAATGATGCCGAAGATGAAACAGTTAAAAGCAAATCAAACACCCTAAAAGAAGAGGTATGTGTTGTCATGAACGCAAGAAACGCAAAAGGAAAAGACAATAGTATGGCCGCCATTGGAACTCCAAACTCATTACACCAGCCAGGCATCTGCCACCACCGAGTCTGGTGTTGCCGGAAGCGTGGCTGGGTTTCAATGTGCATACGGAATAAGCCATAAAGAGTTCTGCTTGACGCATATAAATGTGCAGACCCAGCCGACAATGCAAATACGATAAGTCCCGCATTAATCCCTGCTGCTGCTGCACATTGCCCGACGCTTTGAAGCGCTACAATCCACGGGACCCGATTGAACCCAATGACTATTTCGCTTGAAAAATAGTTTCCCGTCGTACAGAGCTCGTGCTGTGTCTGCTTGCTATAGTACATGGCACCTACTTTGTACTCGTTGACTTTAGCTTCGTTGTATTGCTCAACTGTACCCAAAACCATTAGATTTGTGTCGCCTGCATATACCGTGAGTCCAAAAATAAATATCGTCAGGACGTAGAAAAATATGATGCGGTAAAATATGTATTTCGTGGCATGCGCAATAGCTCGCCTTGGGTTGCGCGCTTCACCAACGCTGGCAAACACAATTCCAGAACTCATGTATGCACGCGCAGAAGTGATTATGCCCTGTGCGACTTGCAAAAACCGGCCAACAGATCCTGGAATTCCCCAGATATGGATTTCGTCCTGGTTGTTTTGATAAAGCAAATGAATTGGCAAGCCAGGACGAAATGGGCCGTAAATCATGCCAGACTCAATGTTGGATTCGGATTCTTTCCAGTACCGAAAACCGACATTGTCATTTAGAGGACCAACAAGTCCGCGGTTACTGAATATAAGCACGATCATGAGGCCCAAGACAAGAAGGGAGCGAATGCTACTCACAAAAAATTGGTACTCGCCATAAATCCGAGCAGGAACAACGTTTGTTAAAAACACCAAGACAAGCATAACTATAATCCACACGGTTATGACGCCAGGCTCAGAAAGTGATTGGTACTCCGTCAGTAACATCGCGGCAGCTGTAAGCTCTAACGGCAGTGCAATAGCATTCGAAAACCAATATGTAGTACCAATAGCAACGCCCATTGAGGAGTCTACAAATCTTGCAACTGTGCCTGGAATTCCGGTGTGAAGAGGAAGGAATGAGACTATTTCTCCGTAGCTTGTCATGATGGCACACACAATGCTGCCTGAAATTAAAAAGCCCAAAAGGGAGCCCAAGGGTCCAGATGCGTAAAGCGCTTGCCCCATTGTGAGCAAAGAGCTGATTCCAATTCCACCCGCGAATGCTGTCGATGTTAGATGCCTTGACATGAGAGTGCGTTTCAACCCTTTACGGGGATACCACTTTTCATTCACGTCTTCGAAATCGACATCTGACTCTGAAAAACTGGAGGAATCGCTGAACTCGCCTGTATGTTCATCACCGCTATGCACTTCGCTATTGCTCATGTCGTCAATATTGTCAGTCAAATAAGAAGCCCCAGATGTATGTACATAAAGCCCATCCATGTTGTTGCTAGTAAGACCATGCTGGGCCAAGTTGCCAGTATTGAGCTTCAAGTTCTTTGCCTGAGTAAACCTGAGATTGAGCTGATGGTTGTAGTTTTGATTTTGCCGATGGCCAAGAAAGTTGTCCACGTTGTATGAGACTCTCACGTTTGATCCCACACCGTCCTGCGAAAGACACTCGAGATTGGAGTTACCAAAATAGTTGCCAAAGTATTGTTCCTTACGTACCAGCCGCTGCCTTCGGCGCAGGCGTCGTTTCCGCTTCCGCTCTAATTTGGTTGCAGTCAGCACTTGTGCTGCCGTTTGTCGATTGTATATTTCAAAGTCTTGATTTTCAAAATATGTGTTACTGTTGTTCACGGACGGGAGTGAATCTGAAGCGGTAGGTTTTAGCAATTGGTTTGCCTGTTGGGTTTTGCTTTGAGCCGCTGAGTTTTTGTAGATTGTTTTTGCAAAGTCTTCCAGGGGCACGTCAAGCTCGTCTAGGCATATACTGCTAGCAGCGTCGTCGATAATCGACACAGCAGTTTTGGTGGGATGGAGCCTGTGATCGAGCCAATTGGAGGAAGCATCTTGAGCCGATGCTTGATCCGGCTCTGGGTCTATTGCAATTTCAGGGAAAAGAGACCCACGGGGTGCGGTTGAGCTCGTTTCTGGGGCAGTATCAAGAGGTGGTGATTCCTCCAGCTCGTAGAGTGCGCGTGTGTCCTGTGAGTGTGGCATACTTTGCTCTGCACGTCTCCTTTCACCTGCAGAATGGACTGAGCTGTTGTCTGAATCTAGCTATAGACATGAAGCGTTGTCGTAAAGCGTTGTTTGGTGTTCACAATGAAAATCGGCAATTGACGATTGACAATTGAGAAGATGTTGAAGTGGGAAGGAGAAGATTTGTGAAGAGTTATACAAATTTTTACAGATCGATCAAATGTGCAAGCGTATGCCATGGGAGTCTAGTCCAGTCTACAGGAGAAGGTGGATGCCACAGACTAAAGCAGGGTTGATCCCGCAAACCCATGTCGTTCGCGGTACTAACGCGAAAAGAAAAAGAAAACAACGCGAGTGATGTGGCGGCGGTTACTGATCACTGAGCAGATGAGGCTGGACTAGCAAAAAGGCATTTTAAAAGACATTGGTAGGTATTGAATGTATTGGATGTACTGGATGTACTGGAGATGATGGAGATGTTGAAATCTGCTGTGGAGACATTGTTGGATAGTAGACATAGAAGACACAAAAGATCCAGGCGTTGTAGACACAAGCCAAAACGGGCTTTTGTGACCACGAATGCATCAAAAGTCCATTTTGTTGCATCTTCTGGGAGAACCTAGTTAATTTGAAGAAAAAATAAAATGCGTGGACATTTGAGAATGGGTAATTATGTTACCAAGCATATAAGAAATAGACTGGTCTCTCCCGGAAGGAAAAGGTTAAAAAAAATAGAAAATAGCCGCCCAGCCACTCACGAAAATAAAACGCTACCCGGAAATCGCTCTTAGTTAATCCGAGGGCGGGCAGCCGAGGGCCAGGTGGTTGGTTGGCCATGACAGCTGGGCAGGACCCGCGTGCCACTGTCGCTGAATGGTCAACTACCTGTGACACGGGAAGAAGAGTACATAGAAGAAAGGTGCCCATCAATATGCGCATGGAACAACTGTTCAAAAGTATAGCTCGCAGGAACATTAGCAACAGTGGCAGGAACAGCAGGAACAGCAGGAACAGCAACAGCAGGAACAGAGCCAGTAGCATCAGAAGCAAGTAGGATAATGAATAAAGAGTGGATATATTCAGCTTTACTTAATAGGCGAAAAGACAAGCCTACGAAAGAACTCTCAAGTCGGCATAGAACGGTAAACAAATTGAATAAATATGGTACACATGGCTGCCTGCTCTCATGCTAGAGAAAAAACGCCTAGGCAGTGGCCTCCTTAAGGTAGGTGATCAGATCGTTTCTGTCCTTGGCCTTCTTGAGCCCACCAAATGCCATCTTCGTGCCAGGAATGTACTTTTTGGGGTTTTCGAGGTATTCGAAGAGAGTGTCTTCACCCCATTCTACGCCCTTCTTCTTGTTGGCCTCCGTGTAGGAGAAGCCGGGAGCGTGGCCAGACGTGCGGCCGAATACTCCGTGAAGGTTGGGTCCGACCTTGTTGGCACCGCCCTCCTCGACGGTATGGCACTGAAGACATCTAGTCTTGAAGAGAGTGGCTCCCTTCTTTGCGTTACCTAGGAGTGAGGTGTTAGATATCCAGAGACCACGACTGTAGAATACAATGGCATGCGGTACTCACCAGCTTCGTATCCCATTGTTGATTAAGGTGTTGTTGTATTGTACTATGATTGGAAATTCTATAAAGAAGAAGAAGAAGAGATGTAAAACGTGAAATGTAAAATAAAAGGAATGAATTAAAAGGAATGAAACAAAAAGAAAAAGAGAGAAAGACTATAGCGTCCCTGGGCTCATTACAGCCCTCGAACCTTATAACAATGCTTTTTTTTGAGAGATTTCACACTTTGATATAGCTCGGCTTATTATTTCATGCCGTTTGATTGGCTGCTTTTGGTACAGCTCAGGCCTTGACGTGAAAATGTCGCTAATCGCGCTACTATGGCTATTGTGACCCGTTCAAAGTCCTTTAAGACGAGCTCTATTTGAAAGGTTTGGTCCGTGGACAATTCCCATGGGGTTGTTGTGTTTAAACATCCCATCTCATCTTATCTCGGCTTGTTTTGACTCGTGTTCTTTCATGGCATCTTATGGGAACAAAATGCCATTCCTGTCATGTTGACCTCCGGTATAGGCGAAGTATACTGTGCGCTTTCGAGGAACCAGACAAAAGGCCTCCAAAACCCACTTCAATAAAGGGCATGCTATTCAGTCTGTCATAGTACGTGCATCCTGTCTAATGCTGTCTGACGCTGTCTGACGCTGTCTGATACTGTCCGATCTAGATCCATTATACCTGACATCCTGTCTTATCCTGCCCAATCCTGTCTAACCCTGGACATCACCCAGACTTCCATCCTTCGTGGATACAGGGCAAGGGTCTTGCACTCGATCCCAGCCAATCATACATTTCATCTCGTGAAATAACCAAATTCTCCACTACCGACAGACCTTACAGGTAGACTCAGATCAAACATACACAATGGCCAGTAGTAGAGTCTTTTCGACGCAATCCCTCAAGGTTGGTACTGCAATTGCTTCATGTTATTAGCATGCGCGCATTCCATTTGCTAACAGGCACGTTTTACGTGTGCTTCCAGTATGGATTAACTGCCTTCACAGCAGCTGCGGCAACTTTTAGCACAATGCCCACCGCTCATGCTCAGACGCAACAACAGGCTCCCAAGAAGTCCATCTACGACGATGACCAGGAATCTGAAGCCATAGCTCCTGTACCCGGGACTGTTCGTCCCGCTGCCGAATCTTCAACTCCGGCTAAGGAGCTTCCATATACAAAGACCGAAGTTGTGTCCGGCGTGACTGTACGCACCTCAGACACGTTAGAGCAGTACATACATTCAGGCCGAACATGGCTCCATGGCAAAGCCGACAAGACGCAAAAAAAGGCTGACGAGGCGTTTGAAACCTATCTCACCGCCGAACGCAACGTGACGTCGACAATCGCTGACCTCAAGTCAGACGACGAAGATTTGCTTCCCAGCGCTATATACGTGTTGGTGTCAACGCTTTCTGGATCCATCTTGACACGTAATAGAAATTTCCTACTGAGAGGAATTGCGCCGGTGGTGTTTGGCGCGGCAGCTTTCAAGTACTTTTTGCCGCAGACGTATGAAAACACTGGCAAGCTGGTTTGGAAATTTGAGCAAAAGGCACCAAAGATTGCAGAAGCACATGTCAAGACGCAGAACCAGGTGGATGGCCTTGTGAATAATGTGTCGTCTGCTATTACTGATAGCAAACAGGCGCTTGAGAGCGGTGTTCACAGTGCCAGAAAGTTTGTTGCGGATTCAACTGGCCTACAGATTTCTCCTGACGAGCCCAAGAAGGAAAAATAGATCATTCCTCCATCAATCTCATATTGTCAGATAAAGGTTTAGAGGGTCAAAATAAGCGTAAAAAGTTAAGTGTCTATCTATGTACATGTATCTAAAATCGCAATTAGAAGCCTTCTGGGGTGAAAATCTTCTTGACCATGTCATAAGTCGTTATCATCAAGGCACAAGCAGGTGCGATTTTGAGAATACGGGGCGCTGTGCCCACATAAAGAGCTGCAAAGCCTTCGTTTCTCACAATAGTCGTGAGCAAAGGAACAATTCCCATATTGGCAAACTTTGAGGCATGATTGCCAATTTGCCGTCTGGTTTTTCCAACATCAAAAGGTGCCGTGAAGAGAGCTGCTATTGTTCCCCCAGTAGAGCCTGCAATGAAAGATTCCACCAAATGATACTCTGGATGGGATTGAGAATAAGTTGTTTGCGAAAGCTTCTTCTTCATAACTTCAACGGTCATCCAGTTTATGCCCGAAAATGGGACATCGCGCCAAAGAGTCAAAACTAGTCCTTTCCACAGTGACTGCGGCCCTTCTGTTCTAACCATGTCCTTGACACCACGCATAACGTGGGACAGGGCTTCGCTTCGTGAGGAAGCCGTCACAGTTTGCAAGCGCGTTTTGATTAGTTCTACCGGTGACGTCACGGTAGCAGCCAAAACGCGTGCAATTCCGCCCGCAAAGAGCGGCGTAAGTACCGGTGCATACTGCGATGACTTGATGGGCGAGTTGTCACGCATGTATTCATAGCCTGTAAAGTACACAATGTTGGAGGGGACTGCCATGATGAGCATTAAGTTGAGGCCGCGCCAGAGGGTGGATATGCCTTCGGACTTGGCTATCATGCGCATCCCGCTCCAAGTTCCGGTAATTTTTGGCGGTGCTGGAGACGCGGGGGACACGACTACGGTTTCTTGAGCGAGCGCGCTTTGATGTTGAAGCCTGATTCGAACGACATCAAACGGCGTTACTTTTTCAGAGTGTTAGAGAGCTTTGACTGAGGGCAAAGAAGGAGGATCCCAGGTTGAGATCAAATAACTGGAATACTTACCAACAGATGCTGTCAAGACTGATCCCACTAAAGCAGCCACCATTTTGTGTGTAAGTGCATTATGTGGTGCCCGATCTGTGCCATTAGCAGAGCGCTGTGCAGTTCGATCTGTGCTCATTCTTAGTATGTCGAAATGGAGTGCAAAGGTCTGAAATTTATTAATTGGAAGATTGATAAGGTTTCTAAGACTTCTTGACTTTGTCACACACACCCTCTCTTTGATTTTTGATCCATGTCCTCGGGCGCTGCATTAAGTTATAGCCGCTCTTCTTTTAAAGCATGCCGAAACAGACGAATCACAGGCCGATATAGTATACGGCTGACCAGTCATACAAAAAATCCTCCAGATCTGCTTTTCAGTTCTCTCAATATCTTTTGCTTGATAACGTTAACATTTTTCGAATGAATTACTGACAGGCGCCATGTAAAACTGCTTTCGAGACATAGGCCTAGTAGACAGGTGGTGCTCCTGGATGAGATCAAAGTCATTTTACGTCCCAATTACATCTTCAAACATCCCACTCTCTGTATCCAGCAACCATGTCAGACCTACAAAGAAATGCGCTTAGATCAAGAATCCTTCAGCAAGAAAATGCTATGCGCATGGCAGGAAAACTGCCTGTTGGATTCATGAACAGCGAACAAGACGATCAAGACACAGAAGAGGCAGATACGCTGGGTGAACTGGGAAACATGGGCCCTCCTACATCTAGAATAACGTACGTACTATTGTCTGTGCAATTCATCAGTAAAGTAAAGCGGCTAACAGGCTGGTTTAAGAGATACACTCAGCAAACCGCTGTCGACACCTTCAGCATTGACAGCAATGACAGGACTCACGGGAATCAAACGGCCTTCACGCCGCAATTATGAAGCAACGCAGTGGAGCGACTACTTCACAGAAAATTTCAAAGTTACAACAAGCTCGCGTTCTAGCGACGAGGCCAATGACAACGACACGCAAGAAGCTGAGTTCAATGTCTTCTATTCACCGCCTGCGAGGCTCAGCTCGCCCGTGTTTGCATTCCATCATGGGGCAGGATCAAGCGCGTTGACGTTTGCTGTGTTGGCCAAGAAGCTGCGAAAAGAGTTCGCAGACCACGCTGAAGATGGACATGTACCGGGAATCATTGCGTACGATATCAGGTATCATGGGAAAACAGTAGTTCGTGGAGGAAGAGGTCAAAGAGATGAAAGTGAGGGTCTCAAAGGAAAGATGGATTTTTCGTTGGAAACGCTGAGCCAGGATTTCGTGGACGTTTTGAACAGCGTGTACAAGAAAATGAACTGGACGCTTGGCAAGGACCACGAGCTCGTGGGGCCTTCAGAGCAGGTGGCGGAAGCGCCTCCTTTGATATTGGTTGGACACAGCTTAGGAGGGTCAGTTATTACCACTGCTGCCAATTCAAACCAACTGCCTGCTCACATCATTGGTGCTGTAGTTGTGGACGTTGTAGAGGGGTCTGCAGTCGAGGCACTTCAAAGCATGAACATGATTCTGTCTTCGAGACCGAAAAGTTTTGCATCTCTTCAAAAAGGAATCGAATGGCACATTCGGTCACTCACAATTCGAAATCGTGAATCTGCCTGTGTGTCGGTACCTGGCATTCTTACCCAAGACAGCGAAGCAAGTAGCAACCTCACTGGCCATGATGAAGATGACAATAGGCCTTGGAGATGGATCACCGATCTTCGCGCCACAGAATCCTTTTGGCCAAGCTGGTTTCGCGGTCTCAGCGCCCGCTTTTTGAACATCAGGGCGGCCAAGCTACTGATTCTTGCGGGCACAGACCGTTTAGACAAGGATCTCATGATTGGGCAAATGCAGGGCAAGTACCAGCTGGTTGTGTTTCAGGACTCGGGCCATTTTGTGCAGGAGGATACGCCGGACAAGACTGCGGTGACTTTGCTGGACTTTTGGACGAGGAACGACAGGCCGGTGAATGTTGTGCCTTCTTTTGGGGCATTTAGAAAGTAGTTACATAGTAGGCTGGCACTTGCTATCGATATATTACATATATACAGAGCTAGTGATAGAATGGTTCTGAGAGGTTCTAAGTATTTCAATACATTCTGGTAGAAGCAGCATTTCCAGGTCTTGTGCTTGTGAAACCAGGTCTCATTTAATGCCCACAATTTAACTTCTACTTAAACTCATGATCACCACAATGACCCAGCTGAAGCATATTCTCCTCTCAAATATTGCCCTGACCTTGGCCACAATGGCCCCAGGCCCCGCTACAGGCCAGAAGCCTTACTCACAACAAGCCCTAGACCAGTTCAACGTTCTCAAACACCAAGGGGGGCACGGGCCCTACTCCTCACACCCCGGGTTTGGAATAGACCGAGACCCCCCTCCGCAATGTATAGTAGACCAAGTTCAGTTGTTTTTTAGACACGGAGAACGGTACCCCACAGAAGCATTGGGAAACAGGCTTGCGAAGTTTTTAAGCCAGCTGCAACATAATGGAGGTAAATTGGTGGCTCAGAATGATCTGGCGTTTCTGAATGAGTATAACCCACCAGCGCTGGAAAATCCAGAGTGGTTTGAGAAAGAGACTTTTAAGGGAGTATATGGAGGGTATCAGTCGATGTTTCTGACTGGCTCGGAGGTTAGAGCTAGATATGGCCACTTGTGGGGTGAAATCGGTGCTGATGGACAAACCAAAGACGAGCCCGAAGACGAAGTTGAAGATGAAGACGAAGCAAGAGCAATTGTCCCGTTTTTCACGGCTTCACAGGAACGAATCGTTATAACGGCAATCAACGTTGCACGAGGCTTCTTTGGATCCAAATGGAAAACACATGCGCAGTTTGTGGTTCTAAATGAGACCGCAGACTCGGGCCTCAACAGCCTTACACCCGATCTAGGATGCCCCGCCTTTCAAGGCCGCTACAAAGGCGACTATACTACCAAGTATGGCGAGCTGGGCCTTGCCGATGCGTTGGCACGTTTCAAAAATGACTTGCCAGGCACAAATGCCACGACTGAAGATATGGCCAACCTCATGGCCCTATGTATGTATGACTTGAACGCCGTGGGCAACTCATCGCCGTTGTGCGAGTACTTTACAGCCAATGACTGGAAAGCATTCGAGTACAAACGCGATCTAGACTACTACTACTTCAGTGGTAACGGCAATCCAACCGTCCCTGCTATAGGCGGCGTGGTATCTAATGCGTCCCTAGTGATCTTGCAACAAACTACAGATTCAAACTCATCTACACCCCGAAACAACATCTACTTTAACTTTGCACACGAAACAAACTTGCTCATGTACCTGACCGCTGTGGGAATAGTCAATCCTTCCTCAGATCTAGATTGGCGGGCTCCTAATTTCAATACCAGATGGGCCACTTCCCAACTAGTCCCCATGGGCGCACGCATTGCGCTCGAGCGTCTTTCCTGCCGCAATGACAGCGACCCGTTAGTTTCAGAACGGTTTGTTCGGTTTGTAATTAACGATGCTGTTATTCCGCATGACAGTTGTACGAGTGGGCCAGGGTTCTCGTGTCCCCTGGATGAGTATATCGAAATTCAGTCGGACCGAATTCCTTTGGCTGTAGAAAAGTGCTGGATTGCGAAGGAAAACGAAAATGAGATCGAGAATGAAAATGGCGAGGGTTTTAGAAGCATTTACAAGTCCACAACGGTAGAAGTACCCAAAGAATTGACCTTTTATTGGGATTGGGATTCAACACCTGAAAAGTATCCGAATCATGTTGTTGATTTGGAAGACTTCTAGAAGCTTTCTTCTTGGTCTTCAATTACCTGGTATAAAGCTTGGACCTGTCAAGTTGTACAAGCAATGTCCTAATTTTTGATAGCTTCTTATGAAAAATTATATTGCTCGTTTCTCATTCTTTCAATACAATGGAAATTCCAATGCTCACGCTTTTTACACAATGCCTACAGCTATTTACTATATTCTCAAAATACCCAAAGAAACAAAACTACCAAGATGAAGGACCGAAAGCTTCGCCAGGAGCGAGTTTGATCATTGGCAACGCTTTCGTATCCGCCGTGTTGTTGATCACGGTCGTACCCCACCATACGGGCGCGTTAATTCTGGGTGACAGCGTCAACACAAAAATGCAAAGCGAGCCCAGCGCAAGACCGAGATCCAGCCCTGCACTCAGACTGTAATTGTACTTTGCCCACCATCCAAAGTACTTGCGCTTGATCCAGTACCCAAAAATATAAGCCACAGCGCAGTATGATCCATATGTGAACGGTGTGGCGGGTGGAATAAATCCAGTGCCTGTGAAAAAAACGGGCCAGTGAATGTACTTTGCAATGGATTTAGGGTATCTCTTGAGAAACAACCAGTTCAGGAGAGGCAATATAGCACCTACGAGGAAAAAGTAGAGCGTGTTGTGGTATATTTCGCCAGGCCCAAACTGACGTTGTGGTCCAATAACACCCCAAATAACACTCGCATTGTAAAAAACGCGCGCAGCTGGGCAAGTAAACCCGGCTTCTTGGCCCTTTGAGCAAAATCCTTGAATGTTGTTGGTAGACCAAGATAGAACTGCGAGCTGAACAATTCCACCCCAAAGAGTAGCAACCAGCTGTGCAGCAAATAACACGCGAGGTGAAATTTTCATGTAATGGCCAAGTTTCATGTCCTGTAAGAACGTTATGGCTTGACTGTTTGTAATATACCCAAATGTCTTGAAAAAGATCATGGCTATAGGATGTCCTGGAAGGAGGTAACCGACAATGAACTCTGAGATGACGTTGAGTCCGACAGAAATATTGGTCAGTGCGTAAATCATGCCCACAGGGATTAATAGGAGGGATGCAATTATCAATGCTACGACAAGCGCCCAAATAGGCATACCTGTATCCCATATGCGAACACATAGAATAGACATGACGAGAAACACCACAAAAAGAATTGCAAACCACCAGTCTGGCGCTTCCTTGTACCTTTTCATGAGTCGCATATGCACATCATCTGGTTCGTCTCGTGAGTGCCGCCAGTAATAAACAATCTCACGACCATGAAATAAAAGTGTATGCACAATTGTCGAAGAGAAAGAAGCAAATGACAAGCCGTAGCTGACTGCGAACGTTGTGGGCAAAAAGAGAGGCGAGTACTCTTCGTACTGCTGTTTGTCAAAAATGTTGGACTTTGTGAGAATCCTGCTCGAGTCGTAAATATTCTGGAATCGATCATATGAATTGACATCTGACATGGGAAGATACTGACCATACCAAACATTGCAAAAATGCAAGATGGGGGTCAGAATCCAGAATACAAGGATCAAAGAGACAAAAATGTTTCCAACAGCAAAAAACGGGGGAATTAAGGGAGATCCAATGTACCCAGCAATTTGATTCCAGTCAAATGTTATTGGCATCATTCCAAGTCCAGAGCTGGACCCAAACATTTGATTAATCACAATGTTGTTTGGCGTGATCCAAGTCAAAAAGGCGAAATTGGAAAGAAAAGGAGCGAGAAATCCCGGAAGCCAGTACCATGAAAACGACCCCAGCAACACAAACAGAAAGAACCGTAACCGGGAAATGCGCCAACCGTCAGCAACATGGTTCACGTTGAGATGGATATTTGTGAGAAACGTGGTAGTCACAAGGTTAGATGGCCATATCATAGAGGCAGGATAGACAAGAATTCTGCGTGCAAGCCCTGCTATAGAGTATCCAATAGCCTGAGTGGAGATCATGCCCATTATTTGAAAGCCCCAGCCAAACTCTAGCCCGTAGAAATGTCGCATAGTGACAATGATGTCTGTCATGTAAGCAGCGCCAGAACCAAACGAGACAGACGCCATGATTGTGATAAGGGCGTGCTCTTTGAGGTTGAATGGAGACGGGTTCAAGGGAACTCCAAAGACTTTCACGTCTGGTACGACCTTGTCCCACAGACGGCCAAATGGCCAGGCTATAATGGCCGAGACAAACGTAGAGACCACAAACACTGGAGAATGAAAAGAAAATATGACATTCACTGCACAGCCAATTGTGGTCATGATAAGTCCGATAGCCCACATGCGAACGGTGTTTTGAGGTAGTGTCAAGTCATCAATATTAGGAACAGAAGCGCGCACTTCAGGATATGGACTATCATCTTCGGGAGTCAGCTCAACATAATCTGGAGAGTGCTTGCTTCCTGACTTATTGCTTTTCGCATTTGACAGTGATTTTTTGTGACTGAAAAACTTTCGAAATAACGGAACAGACGACGATGGCTTGGATCTAAGGCTCTTGATGTAGTCGTTATCGTCGTCATCGGTGCCATACAATATGCTTTCGGAGCCAACAACTTCTTCTAATCGAATGGTTTCAGCGCCTTCCTGAAGGGTGACAGCCTTGCCTTTAAAGTCGTGCTCGTTTATTTCTCTGGCACCTCGTTGCCGCGGTGTAGATTCTCGAAATGACCCGGAGGCCATAGGAATATCTTCCATTTTGCTTTTAAAGCTGCTCGGGTGCTATTGCGACTTTGAAAAGAATAGGAAATATGAAAACGTCAGTCAATGACAGATTATCCATGGCATTTGGAGAGACTAGGGACAGGGGTTGTTAAAATGCTGCAAGCATCAAGTCAAGTGGTAGAAAGTCTTGACTGTGAACGTGTTCAGAGATGTGTTTTATAAGAAACCAGCTCTATAGGATGCGCGTACACTTTAGGACGAAGCGAAGTGTTCAAGAACTAAGCGGATGTGCAAAGTCGTTCCGAAGGTCAATCAGAGTGTTATCGGTACTACCAGTCTCAGATGCTATGCACACAGCGTTACGACATTTATGCATCTTTGACATAACCTTCCATTATCTCGATACCAGCCTCAACAAGCACTATCTTACATCAACTATACTACATTCAGCATGCCAGCACATGCTGAACATACTGTATACCACTTGCATGCGCACCACGTAGAAGCATGCTGACCGCCAATCAGTGGGCCCAGGCCTTACCCGTCAAAGTTAAGCCTGGCGAATTGAGAGTTTGTACGCAAAAGAACGCATTATAAACTAGCTCGCGAGCACCAGACACAGAATCAAGGGATATAGTGAACGCTCTTGCAAAAAGCTACAAAGGCCTACCATCCTCTCTTACGCTGGTAGGAGCTTACTTACAATGCAGAACCTTTTCGTTCGCAAAAGCTATAAGATCCCGCTTTTTTCATGGTAGATGCGATGCTTTCTGTTCACGTGAATCCTGATTGCCAAACGCCAACTCAAGTGGTATGCGTCTAATAGTCATTAGCCGGCCTATTAGCTGGTGTAACGTTTAGGTGTTGCTAGTCAGTACCCAGTAGTAGCTATAATCGTAAGTAAGAACTGTCAATGGAAACATTGATATCGAGTTAGACTGATTATATAACATCTTGGATTTTTCACGTTCTCATATACATTTCAAGCTTTTCACAATTACTTTCCAAACTCTGAACCTGATCTTGAGCTCAAGTCTACATAGTCAAAAGCCTCCATATGCCTCGCTTTAACATCGTTTTTGAAGGATGCTGTCACGGTAGTCTTGACTCAATATACAGCCAAATCAAGGCAAAGAATAAACCCGTTGACCTGGTCCTCATTGGCGGCGATTTTCAAGCTATCCGAGCCCATTCCGACCTACTATGTATGTCTGTACCTGTCAAGTATAGGCAACTTGGTGATTTCAAAAAGTATTACGATGGCGAGGCCATAGCGCCCTATCTGACGATATTCATTGGTGGTAACCATGAGGCTAGCAATTACTTGCAAGAACTGTACTACGGAGGATGGGTAGCTCCAAACATATATTATCTCGGTGCCAGTGGGGTTCTTACATACAAAGATGGATTGCGAATTGCTGGGCTGTCGGGTATCTACAACGACCGCGATTACCTCTATCCTAGAATAGAGACTGTACCGTATTCGCCCCAAAGTGTGCGTTCTACGTACCATATTCGAAAGCACGAGGTTGACAAGCTCAAAATGCTCAAAGGCCGACGGATTGACGTAATGCTATCCCATGACTGGCCAGCGGGCATAGAGCATTATGGGGATGTGAAGGACTTGCTCAAGAAGAAAAAGTTTTTTAAACAGGACATTGAGCGCGGGCAATTGGGGTCACCGCCGGCAATGGAACTGCTTCAGACCGTTCGACCAGGCCAATGGCTTAGTGCGCATTTGCATGTGAGGTTTATTGCTACTATTAAGCATATTGGGGAAGCAAAATTGGGGGTAAACGAAGATGAAATACATCTCGACGACTTGGAAATGGAAAATAATCAAGAGGAAATCCTCATAGACGACGATTTGATAGAAGAAAAAGCCAGAAACCAGGATGAAATACTTCTCGATGATATAATGGATGAAGAAACACAGACTGACAAGACAGCTAAGCACATCAAGACAAATTCCCAAACTACGCCGCCTGCTGCTCAACCGGAGATGCTTTCTTCGGACTTGTTGAATGAAGAATCACCTTATAGCGATACCAAATTCTTAGCTCTTGACAAGTGTATGCCTCGCCGTGCGTTCTTGGAGTTTCTTACTATTGATGTACCTGAGACAGTCTCTGCCAGCGGAAGCGCGTCTGGCCATCTACAATTAGGTGTTAAGCGAGGACGCAGAAGTTCTAGCACGTCTTCCTCAGGAACTAGCGCCCCCCTTAGATACCATCCTGATCTTGCGTACGACAGCGAATGGCTTGCTATTACACGAACTCTTAACCCGCTCTATCCGCACAGCAAAAGTGAAAATACTGATCCCCTAACGGTTTCGTCACAATTACAGATACAATTACAAAAAAATAAAGACTGGGTTCAGCAAAACATAGTTGAGAAAAGCCTACTTTCCGTGCCTCTCAATTTCAAACATCAAGCTCTTGATGACAGCCCAAAAGCGCGGCCAACCTTTTCTCAGAATAACCAAACGGATCAGTTTTGTAGTTTACTTGAAATCGAAAATCAGGTTTTGGTTCAGCAAAAGCCCTTGGCTATGCCTGCTGCGAAATTATTTTCACACTCACACCCATACTCGCAAAAGCAAAAGTCTGTACCAAACCTCAAGCCTAAACCAAAGCAACCAGAGTCTATTTCTCAAAAGCCGCTGTTGCCGCCCACTTTTGATGGCCCTCCTGAACCCCGCACAAAGCCAGTAGCAACAACGCAGACAGTTATTCCTCCATCTCTTCCCGCGAAACCCTCTTTTCAACCTGCCATGCTTACAACGAGTCTTTCTCCATCATTAGGAGACTCAAACGAATACCCTACTTACGTACAATCTTCAGACGATGAAGAAGCTACGTTAAAAAAGCCAGGAAGCAATTCCAAAGCAGCTGCCTCTGAAGCCCCCTCCGCGGTAACACTGGCTCTCAATTGCAATGCACCTACATATGAAGCCGACTCATCGGATAGTGAATAGATTCATCTACAATAACATGACCTTAAATCAAACAAAACAAATATGAACAGTAAATTTTTTCTTATATTTTCTCCACCACAAAAATTAATAGACACGCTTGGCAGGAGGAACAGAAGGACACTCGGTAGTGTCCAAAGTTTCGTAGATAACAGGTCTGTATTTGAGCTCAACCTCCTCACCAGGATTGTGTTGCCAAGAAAGGGTGTGCTTCATCCAGTTCTCGTCATCACGATCGGGGTAATCCTCTCTGGCATGAGCACCACGGGACTCCTTACGAGCAACAGCAGAGTAAGCAGTCTGCATAGCACAAGTCAACAAGTTTTGCAGCTCGAGGGTCTCAACCAAATCACTGTTCCAGATCATGGAGCGGTCCTTGGTTCCAACCTGAGGCAGCAGACGGTCAACCTCAGTGATTCTGCGAACACCGTCCTCAAGTGAATCCTGAGTTCTGAACACAGACACATCAGTCTGCATAACTTTCTGCATGGCCAATCTGATCTCGGCAGTAGACTTAGGACCACTGGCGGTACGCATTTTGTCGAGGTTAGCAATAGACTCCTTACCAATGTCAGCAGGAGCAGGCTTGTGAGGGGTACCTGGGGTGAGCTGATCACGGATGGTGTGAGCAACAGCACGGCCAAAGACAACCAAATCAAGGAGGGAGTTAGCACCTAGACGGTTGGCACCGTGTACAGAAACTGAAGCAGCTTCACCACATGCGTAAAGACCGGGAACAACGACTTCCTTTCCATTGGCATCAAGAGTAAGAGCCTCACCAGTCCACTTAGTGGGAATACCACCCATGTTGTAGTGTACAGTGGGGAGGACGGGAATAGGCTCCTTGGTAACATCAACACCAGCGAAAATAGCGGCAGTCTCAGAAATACCTGGGAGACGCTCGTGAAGAACCTCAGCAGGAAGATGCGACAGTTGAAGGTAAAGATGGTCCATTTCGAGACCAACACCGCGACCCTCTCGAATTTCAAGAGTCATTGAGCGTGAGACAACATCTCTGGAAGCCAAATCCTTGGCAGTTGGTGCGTATCTCTCCATGAAACGCTCACCGTTCTTGTTAAGGAGGTAGCCACCTTCACCTCTTGATCCCTCAGTAATGAGACATCCAGATCCGTAGATACCAGTAGGGTGAAACTGAACAAATTCCAGATCCTGCTGAGGTAGGCCAGCACGACTAACCATGGCGTTACCATCACCAGTACATGTGTGGGCAGAAGTACAAGAGAAGTATGCTCTTCCGTATCCACCAGTAGCGATGACGGTTTTGTGAGATCGGAATCTATGGATAGTACCGTCTTCCTGGTTGTATGCAATAACACCGACACACTCGCCATCCTGCATCAGCAGATCCATGGCAAAGTACTCGATAAAGAAATTTGTGTTGTGTCTGAGAGACTGTCCGTAAAGGGAATGGAGAAGGGCGTGACCGGTTCTGTCGGCAACAGCGCAAGTACGGTAAGCTTGACCGCCCTTGCCGTATTCCTTGGCCTGACCACCGAACGCACGCTGGTAAATTCTGCCCTCCTCGGTTCTAGAGAAAGGAACACCGTAGTGCTCGAGCTCAATGATAGATTTAGGGGCCTCTTTGGTCATATAATGGATAGCATCCTGATCACCGAGCCAGTCAGAACCCTTGACGGTATCGTACATATGCCATTTCCAGTCATCCTTGTGCATGTTACCAAGAGCAGCATTGATACCACCCTGGGCAGCTACCGTGTGGGAACGAGTAGGGAAAAGCTTGGAGATACAAGCAGTGTTGAAACCGGCCTCAGCAAGACCAAAGGCAGCACGCAGACCGGCACCACCAGCACCGACAACGACAGCGTCGTACTCGTGGTCGATAACGGCGTATTTCTTTGACAAATGGGAGGATGCATCCGTTCCTTTGACGTACTACAAAATGTTAAAAGGCTGATTGACAAAAGTTCGTGAAACTACTTACGTCCTCGGCAAAGACTTTACCGACAGATCTGGAGGAGTGGAAAGATCTAGAAGAAACTGACTGCTTTCGCTGTAGGGTGTTAGCAGGGGGCGCTTGATAAACTTAAACTTCAGACTATGGGGCCACTGGGCAAGACTTTCAAAATATAACAGTCATACTAGCTTTGGGGCTCAGCAGACCCGATGGAACCAACACAACACCAAAGCACAATGACGATAAGAAGGCATCCACAATAGACTTGAGAGCCATTTGCTTGTATCGAGGGTCTGCCCAGTGAAAGCTATAACACAACAAATCTAGGCTGCAATAAAATATGAGCAGGCCTCTTGATTGTGCTGCGTGAAGCCACCAATGTCAGCAAACAACTAATAACATACCAGGCATGAACGTCTGAAAGCACTCAACATGATGAACTAATTCTCAAATTGACTGCTAAGGAGGAGAGGGAGGAAGTGTTGAAAGAAGGGAGTTGAAAGGAAAAAGGGAAGAAGACTAGAAAAGTTTTCGTGGAGAGAGGAAAGAGATTTAATTCGTTTGCGATTCGTGGGGAACGATTTCTTGCACAGAAGATGGCTTACAGACTGCTTGTCGTGTCGATTTTATTTGTCAGCTCACTCGCTGTGTTTAGGTAACAGCGCGACTTCTCGAGCGGAAAGTAGCCAATCAAAGGTGAGTAATTTGACGATTTCAAAGGCTTTCTTCCTGATTTAATTTGTGCGGAAAGGGTAGGAGCACCGCTCTCGGCAGTGGGCAGGGGTTTACCATATGCTGAAAAGCATTTATCCGACTGTCGGCATTGTGTAAACTTTGGGTGTACCACAGAGTTGCAACTGTGACTACTGAAGATTGAAGTAGCGTCTTCGTCTGGTCCAAAAATACCCATCAACATCAGCGCTACGTTAACTCAACTATTCGTAGATTTTCAATTGAAAATTTTGGCAACAAACCAATTAAACATATGCATGTGACCTTTTATTCAACATCTAGTACTAGGAGAGCCTAAATCTATCCAAAAATCTTAAGACCGTCATTGACAACAACGTCTTCTTCTTCTTCCTTTTCAGACTCTTCGTCGCCCTCATTGACCTCGACTTTTTGTCCAAACAGACCAGCAAACAGTTCGCTGATAAACGTTAGTAAATATGAAACTGACAGAAACGAAATGAAATACACTTACTCAATTTGGTCGTCTGTCCAGGTTACGAATTGCCTGGGCGCGTCAAAGTTCTGGATTTTTTCCTGAACATGATATCGTAGTTTTCGTCCTTTAGATGCCTTGGTGTCCACATTTTTCTTGATCTTTGGCTTTACCACGGTCCATTTCATGCCTGTAGCAGCTCCAGAATCTGCCATGCGCCTATCAACAAGATCTTTGAGCAGGATTCGGTAAAAGTCTGTGTCGTCAAAAATTTCTTCACGCTCTTGTAGGTTAGAGTCAACAGCCTTTTTATTACTCTCAATCTTTTCATCTTCACCAAGGACAACGTAGTTAGATCTGTTGACTCTAGTCCTCTTTACTAATCGCTCCATATCAGCTAGGTTTGTTGTAACCTGCAGCTTGGCATTCTGGTTCTGGATTGAAAATTTGCTTTGATTCAAAGCAGAGGCTCCGGAAGCAGCCTGGATCTTGCGTGACCACTTTGTCAATACTGCGTCTCGGTAAGGCGTCAGTACGTTCTCAAGCTGATTCGTATTATCCAAAGCAGCCTCTAACGTTCGCTTCTTGCTAACATTGATATTTTCAGTGTTGATTCCTTCATTTTTCATCATGTTCACACGAAGAGTTGTTAATTGATCTAACATGTCATACAACCGGTCTTTCACAGCCTTTATTCTCTTTGGCGTTTTTGCGCTTGTGAAAGGCTCGGCTTTTTCTTTGCTCAATGGCATAGAGTTTCCCGCTGCCAATCCCTTCTGAAGCTTGATTCTAGCATCTAAAATTGCCTCGTAGATGATCATTTGATTTTGTATCGACTCTCCCTTCTGAGCGTCTGTTTGAGCTATAGAAGTGAGATGTGTAGACATGATTTTTTGCTCACTGTTGAGCAGTGCTTTCAATTTATTGCGCTTGTCGTCGGTAATGGTCGCAACATCCTCTTCTTCTGATGCTTTATCCTCATCTGAGTCCTCCTCCTCACTGCCACTGGCAAATTTCTCCTCGTCGTTCTCACTTGCAGACACAACTTCGTCGCTTTCACTTGTAGAACCTGTCTCGATATCTTCATCATCATACAGATCTTTTCGCGACGTCTTAGCACCCTTATATCGCACACCATCAACTTCAACGTTGTTACTTCGCAGCTTGCTCTTTCTAAACAATATTAGCACTAAAACAAAAGTGATATGCGCCTGTTTACATACCCAACTTTCACATAATGTTCTCTTGCTTTAGATTCCTCTTCGCTTTCGACGTCTTTATCTACACCATGTACGTTCTCAAGGTCCTCCGGATCATAGTCTTGAAAATTATTAGTAAGATCCACATCGTAAAAGCAAGTATTTACTTACCGGCCGGCTTGGGGTTAGCCAACTGCATCAACTCTTCTGCTAGTGACGGCATATTGAATGATTTGTGTCGAGATCAGTGTTCAACAACGTGAAAATGGAAGAAAAAATTTTGGGACCAAAATATCCCAATCTGATTTTTTTCGAGGTTACCCGTTCCTTAACCATTCAGCCGTGCTCTATGAAGAAAACAATATTATATTAAATGCAGCAAAAAAAAATATACCTTTACGACTTATACTTGGAATTGTGAATCAGTTTCTTGCCGTCAACAGTGAAGTTGTCTAAGAAATCGTCCAGTATACTCTCCAGATCAGGACGCTCTTTAGAAATGTCAAATGCTTGGTGTGTATCCTCCACAGAGTCGTCAGCATACTCCTCCTCGATTGTGTCAAACCGGTCATCGAGCAAACTGAGTCCATCATTTCGGAAAAGAGCTGAACTGGACATCGAAAACCCAGATAATTCTGTAGCGGGGCCACCACCAAATCTGATCTTCTTCTTCTTGCCCTTAGCAGTCCTGCGGGTGGCAGAGGTAACCACACTGAGCGCTCCAACGCCGTCTCCGTCTTCACTATCACTGTTATAGCCAGCTGCAGTTTTAGACTGAGATTGATCGATTTTGAACTGACGGAAAGCAGTTTCCCACTCCTCTTCTGGTTCATCTTTGCTAGAGGTAGGGCCGGGCTCCGACACCTGGAAAGACAAAGCAGGTTTGTTGTTCCCACCGTTTCCTCGCACAGTATCTAGAGATCCCTCATCAGAGTCATAGTACTCTTCGTCTTCAAAATCGCCCACATCTTCATGATCTCCACTATTTTCTTCGCCTCCCTTCAAGAGCTCATTGAACAAGTCATCGTCGTCTAATTGATCATCAATGTACTCTTCGTCTTCTAAGGCTTCTAAAACCTCACGAAGAGAAGGATCCATATCTGGCTGAAAGCCTGCAATAGAGTCTTGTATATTTTGTTGATCCTGGTAGGTTCTCTTTACAACCTCTTCAGAAGGAAGAACCTCTTTCGGTAGTTGGATGTTGTTGGCAGCAGCGTACTCGGGATTAAGCAAAAGGCCCATTTGCTTCTTCTCCTTCTTCTCCTTATCTCTTTTCGAGAGGAAAACTGCGTCTGGGGCAGTTCCAATAGGCTTCAGATGTTGCATGTAATCATAGTGGCTATCATCGTACTCGATACCATACAGAGCTGCCTCACCTTCGTTTTCTCGACGGCCTTCTTTACGAAAAACCTCTGCGTCGTCCTCTTCAAAAATAATAGCCTTGTATTTATTCCTTCGCTCTGTTTTGTTTTCTCTGCTGTTCAGATCATCCAGTCGAACCAGAACCTGTTGCGGTGCATCTTCGTCGTTATATAGGGGATCCTCGGTAGAACGGTGGACCAGAGAAAATGTCTGGGCCGTTCGCTTGTCAATCCACTTCTTTGGGGGCATTTCGAGTGCGTCTAAGACCAGATATGTTCAAGCCGGGGGAAAAGTCTGTTGCGTGAAAAGCTCTGCTTGGAGTGAAAAGCCCAGTCCAAGACTCTGATGAAGATTTTTGTCAAAATAAAAATTCAAGCCCCAACCCTTATATGCACCGCTGGGCATGAAATTCTGAAATAGGTAATTCTAGAGGTGAAATCAATAGATTTGCAAAATCGAGCTCTTCATGATCAAGTTCTTGAGGGTGAACCAGACGATACTTGCTATCTAGCAGAAAAATGTATTGAGCCGTATATAAGTATACGGAACATGGTTGACCAGGAGTGCCACCAGCTTTTTTTTTTCTATAGTCAAGCTTTTTATTGAAGGCCCAAGTTTACCACACTCACGACCACGGCAACAGTGATTCTTATGTCATCATCCGCAAAAATGTAGGTCAAAAGCTGCTAACAAATGCCTACTAGCCCTAACCTGCTTTGATACAGAGCCTTGAACACAATCTTGCCTTCTCTCTCTGTTCTTCCCTTTCTTCCTTTTGTTTGTGTAAGTATACTCAATCAGGATAGTTATTTTGCCATTGTTACACCCTGATTTTCTGTGCATCAATTGCCTGTATAGATTTCCTTCAACATGGCGTCTCCAAGAAGCATCAACGCGTCATCTTTGAAGTCAAGGCGTATGTCTAATCATCAGCTCGCCGAGTCTCCCTTTCGACAGGCTTCTGCAAGATTAGGCTCCCCACTATCTAGCTCACCAAACGCTCGAGCAGCTTTTCTGGGTGTGCCCAGCAGCGGATCCAACTCTCGGAGAACCTCTTTTGAAGTTGATAATAATGGAAAGGCGGCTGCTACCTCCAGCGTCCGACAAAATCAGCAGGCTTTTGATAGTCCTTTCCCAACGCGCGGAAACACCCCACCCGGCTCACTTCCTGGCGGCAGCGGCGGCAGTTTCCCCACAGATAGCGCCGATGGAAGCAGAGCCCAGTCCATCTACTCAATGAACATGGAAAACCCTGATCCAGAAGTGCTTCGAGTGGTTGGACGGCACCTGGTTAGAGAAGAAGATGTTAATCCTAATGTGAGTGAAATCGATGGGCATTTTGATTCCCTCAAATTGCAAGGTGGTGATATTACCCGCCAACTATACAAATGGCAAAGAGACCACGAGACTGAGTCTTTGAACAGAGGCCGATCGAAGTCCTTTGACATGCCGCGAGCTTCAGCGTCTGGACCTGACGGGGAGCCAATCAATATCCAAGATATTAAGGTTCCTGGTGGCTTCAGACGTAATTTCATTTCTGCAAAGGCACAAACGCAAGCAGAGAGTAGCCCACCAACATTTTTGACGCGCAACTTTATTGAGTTTCTCAGCATCTACGGCCATTTCGCAGGTGAAGAATTGGAAGAAGACGGCTCCTCATATAACGATGCCGTGTTTGATGATGAGGAGCGAACGCCAACTGAAGAGACTTCCCTATTGGGAGCACAGCGAAAAACTAAGCGATCCCATCAGCCTGCAGGAAAAGCCACTGCTACTAAGGCTGTCCTATTACTGCTGAAGAGTTTTGTGGGAACTGGAGTTCTGTTTTTACCGAAGGCTTACCTTAATGGTGGCATTTTGTTTTCGTCCTTGGTGCTGATTTTTGTTTCAGCACTATCTTACTGGTGCTTTTTGCTGCTAATTAGGAGCCGCGTGGCTGTGGGTGTCAGCAGTTTCGGAGATATTGGCGGAGTATTATATGGTGATCGTATGCGACAGTTGATTTTGTTTTCTATCGTTCTTTCTCAAATTGGCTTTGCCGCTGCATACATTGTGTTCACGTCAGAGAACCTCCAGGCACTCATCCTAGCTGTTACGAACCAGAAGACCTATGTCAACATTGAATCTCTCATTTTTTTACAGCTCTTGATTTTCCTTCCGCTGTCCATGATCAGGAACATCGCGAAGCTTTCAGGTACCGCATTGATTGCTGATTTTTTTATTCTTCTTGGTCTCCTGTATCTCTACTACTGGGGAGGATTGACCATAGCAAGGCAAGGAATTTCAGATGTCAAATTGTTTAATCCAAAAGATTGGACACTGTTCATTGGAACTGCCATTTTCACTTTTGAGGGTATTGGACTCATAATCCCTATTCAAGAAGCAATGAAAAAGCCTTCACAATTTGGACCGGTCTTGGCTGGCGTCATGATTGCCATCACTATAGTATTCGTTTCCATGGGAGCTTTGTGTTACGCTGCATATGGCTCGAGCGTTCAGACTGTTGTCATTCTTAATCTGCCCCAAGACAGCAAATTTGTTAATGGTGTCCAGCTGCTGTACTCTTTGGCGATTCTCTTGAGTACACCGCTACAGCTATTCCCTGCCATCCGTATACTTGAAAACGCCATTTTCATTCGAAGTGGTAAGCATAATACAACAATCAAGTGGCAGAAAAATGTGTTCCGTTTCTTGCTTGTTTTCTTTACTGCTTTCGTTGCTTGGGGAGGTGCCGATGACTTGGACAAGTTTGTAGCTCTGATTGGAAGTTTTGCCTGTATTCCTCTAGTGTACGTCTACCCTCCTTTGCTTCATCTCAAGGCCGTTGCGGAAACGAGACTTTCAAAGATTGCCGATATCTTTTTGGTGATCTTTGGCACCGGCTGTATGATTTACACAACTTGGGGAACCGTGGCTAGCTGGATTGGCGCCTAAAGCATATGGTTTTCACAGTTTCATGGTTGGGCGTGAACTCGTTCTACTGCCTTCTATTTGCATAATTAGACTTTATTTCATCCATATAGGCCTTTCGATTCAATGAACAGTTTTCTATAATTTGTCTCTTTCTAGTAAGAAGACAATGGCAGTATTGCTGGAGAACAGATCTTTTTTCAGCAGTTCAACGTACCTTTGGATCTAAGAGCTCTTGAGTAGTTCGTAAGTGGTCACTTCATCATTTTTTTATCAGATCATCTCCAAACCCAACCCCTACCCATATTTTAGAAAATCGTGTTTCGATCGCTCTATAGCCCTAGAGCACCATCATCAGATATATCAACGAAACAATGCCACCGTCCGCTAAAGATAGAAAGTACGACCGTCAATTGAGACTCTGGGCGTCATCAGGTCAATCGGCTTTAGAGAATGCTCACATCGCTTTAGTGGGCGCCACATCAGTTGGAAGTGAATTGCTGAAAGACTTGATTCTTCCCAACATTGGTAAATTCACGATCATTGATGATGGCGTTGTTACGGAGGAAGATAGTTCGGCCAATTTTTTCGTAGAGGCTGATAGTCTGGGCAAACCTAGAGCGCCCGTTATACAAGGGCTGCTGAACGAGCTCAACAGTGACGTTCAGGGATCTTTTCTTGAAAAGGTAAAGGATTTCCGCAATTGCTTCGATTAGAAATACTGACTGATCTCACTCATTATAGAGCCTCAAAACATTACTAGATGAGGGCGATGCATCATTCTGGCAGAACTTCAGTGTGGTGGTTGTTTCTGGAGGCAAGCCAAGTGAGCTCAGACAGCTTTCCCAGGTTTTATGGGATCTGAATATTCCTCTAGTAATAATCGACAGCGTTGGGTTCTTTGGTTCAATTTTCATATCTCTAAAAGAGCACACAGGTATTTACAGAGCGTTTGTTTCTGTCTTATGTCGGACTAACTCTACGCTTCAGTCATTGAGTCCCACCCTACATCTCTTGTAGATCTTCGACTAGACAAGCCCTGGCCTGAGCTGATTGAGTTTGTAAACAGCTACGATTTGACGGCTTTAGATGAAGTCGATCTAGCTCATGTTCCTTATGTGGTGCTGCTTCTGAAATTTCTTGATTCTTGGAAAGATTCTCACGATGGCGCGATTCCCAAAACATTCAAAGAAAAGAACGAATTTAAGGCTTTTGTTAACTCCAAAAGGCTTGGAACTGACCAAGAGAACTATGACGAGGCCGTTGGCGCTTCTTGGCGTCTTTTTCAAGACTCAAGCGTGCGTATGCGTATGAATGGCTTTTTATGATGCTAATATGAATCAGGTTCCATCTGAGATTATAGAGATCCTTAATCACGATAATGCTAAAACCCTTACGGCTGAGGTAAGATAACGTGGGTGTGGTATAAACAATTTAATCGCTCTAACAAAATGCAGTCTTCTAAGTTTTGGGTGCTGGTGTCTGCACTCAAGTCTTTTGTTGAGTTGCCACAGTCCGGCAACAGACTACCGTTATCTGGAGCATTGCCTGACATGAAGGCTGATACTAAAGGTTTTATTTCCATGCAAAATGTGTAAGTTATTGCCATGTCTCAATTCATTTTACTGCTCACACTATTAGCTATTTGGAAAGAGCCAGAGCAGATCGCCAAGTTTTCCTAGAGCTCCTGAAATCAGCCCTAGAGTCAATTGGAAAACCTACCGATTCAATTTCTCAAGACGAGATTGAGACTTTTTGCAAAAACTCGAAATATCTCAAAGCTACATCAGGCACCAACCTGGAGAATATAGCAGTAGGAAAGCTTGCAGACTCTAGTTATTGTAAGTTTCCAAGTCTGGTACCAAACTTGCCTAGCCTAACTTTAGGAAGATTCCGAAGAAGACGGAGATTTGTTTCATATTCATATTGCCATTTCAGCAGTGAAGAGGTTTACGGAGGAGTATGGATATGCACCCGGTAGAGAATCTCTTAACAGCGAAGATGACGAAAACCTTGCGCGGATATCACTAGAGCTTGTACAGCTTTATGGAGGTGAAATAGTTCACCCTCAAACGACCAAAATTGTGCAGGAATTGTGAGAAACCCTTTTTGTCTAAATTTTATTGCACACTTACTAATTATCTAGATGCCGAATCGGATGCTACGAACTGCACAATACATCAGCGCTACTTGGAGGCATTGGCTCGCAAGAGGTAGTCAAGGTAAGTCTATTCAAGGTTGAGATAAGGACATTACTAACTACGTTAGATCCTCACACATCAGTATTCGCTTTTGGATAATCTTGCCGCCTTCAATGGAGTCACGAGCAAATTACAAACCTGGAAGCTATAAAGTATACGTAGCTCCTGTGCCTAAGCTTGTTCAACTAGTCCTGTAAAAAATAGCTTTGAAGTCATATTTTCTCACGATGAGCACTACCATTGTGCGAAGTGCAAATTTTAGTAGCCATGTTGGGACTTAACTTCACCATCAACATCAATCCAAATCTCCCAATATTCAGCATCGTTTATAAAAAAAATTTAATGATCACACTAAAATATGGGCTGCGAAACTGCTTGGTAGCGCATACTTCGCAGGCTCGTTTTTTGGCACCGATACACCAAAAGTCAAGGCAATGCTTCCGCCGGTTTGTTGAAACCGTGGCGGCTCCTAAGCCTAATCAGCCGCCAGACAAGTATTCATCTTGGTCAAAAGATGATCTTGTGAAAAGAATCACAGAATTAGAAAAGTGAGTGAGTGTGTGCGATACCAGATCTTGACCTTTCTCCAGATTCTTTCTGTCTCATTGTGATAGTTATCATAGTACATTGTCTAACAAACTTTTGCTCCTCGTTTGTTCAAGGCAGGTGAAATTGACACTTCCATCCTCTGGAACGGAACCAATAAAATTGGAAGAAACACCAAAACAAAACAGATTTCTCGACTTTTCCAAAGTATACACGAGGCGTATCGCAATTCGGTTTGCCTACGTTGGCTGGAATTACAACGGGCTTGCTGTCCAGATCAACTCCACAGTGCCCACCATCGAAGGAACAATCCTTTCTGCCATGCATCGCACGCGTCTGATTCCATCCACCAACCCGGGAGACTGCGGGTTCAGCCGGTGTGGGCGCACTGATAAGGGCGTGAGCGCGTTGCGGCAGGTCATTTCGTTACAAGTGAGATCAAACCTGAGTCCGGAAGAGCAGGCTGATCCGGAAAATGACGGGCGTGAGCTTAATTATTTGCATATTTTGAATCAAATGTTGCCAGATGAGATAAGATTGTTTGAAGTTGCGTTGAGGTTACCGGACGGGTTTGATGCGAGGTTTAGCTGCGAGTATAGGCATTACAAGTATTTTTTTCATTCTGGACCTAGGCCTGGGCCTAGTGGAGGTGATGAACTGGATATAGACGCCATGAGAAAAGGAGCAGCATACTTTGTGGGCCAACACGATTTCCGAAACTTTTGCAAAGTCGACGCATCGAAGCAAATCTCAAATTTCAAGCGCGAAGTTATGTCTTCTTCAATTATGCGGGTCGGGCCCAACTGCGCAACCGCTGCAGAAGGCGTAGCAGCAGTAAATGAACCTGGCCTTTACTGTTTTGATCTTAAAGGCACCGCATTTTTATGGCATCAGGTTCGATCAATGGTTGCAATTCTATTCTTAATAGGTCAGAGGTACGAGAAGCCTGAAGTCGTTTTAGATCTCATGAACGTTTCCGAAAAGTTCCCGCGAAGACCTGTTTATGAAATGGCTTCCGATATTCCTTTAGTGTTATATGACTGCGGGTACCCCGACACCGTGGAATGGAAATCTTTCAAGTCTCAGGCCAGTATCGGCCGCTTGGAAGACCGCTTGTTTGGGCTCTGGCACGAGCATTGGATGAAATATATAATGGTGACTGCCATGAAAGACATGGTTGAAAGATCTGTTAAACCACCCTACGGTTTACCAAAACAATCACTTCACGAAAGAGTGCGATTAAATCTGGGCAATGGGATTGGGAAAAACCAGCACAGATATATGCCATTAGCTACCCGAAGTACTCTGGATCCGCCCGAGCTGGTAAATGATCGATGGCGTATTCGCAAGCTCAAGGCCGACAATTAAACAGGCTTCTTAGAGAGTAATGACAATGAAGATAACTGTAGTGTGTGTTTTAATCTATATAATAATACCTATAAAGCTATATTAGATTAATATTTGCTCGCACTTAGCAACACGAGCATGAGTAGTTCCAACATTGCGAACAAGACAATAGCTGTCTGTCTCCAAAGCTCTACTCAATACGGTTCCAATTCCAAACCCAGTTCCTTCCTTCAAATTAAACGATCCAGTTGTTATATACCCAATGAGATGCTCGCTAGAAGGGCATTCGGGAAAGTCTTCAATGGCAGTTTGTTTTGTTTTGAGTGCTTTGAGCCACTGGTCTCGGTCTTGGTCTGGGAGCCTATATATGCGAGCTGCACTACTAGGCGACCCTCTGTGAAGAAACTTAACCTTCACGAGCGTTGTCTGGATTTTGTCTGAAGAAGCAGTATTGAAGCAGCTACTGAAACTAACACGACAAGGAAGTTTAGCCGGGTTGTACAATCTCTTTGCAGCACCTGTATTCTTCTTAGACAGATGTTTTTGTTTCTCTTCGGGTAAATCCAGTTCCATTGGACTTGAAGTTTTGTCTTGCTCTTCCGTTTTGTCGGCAAAATCTTCATCTTCCATCATTTCCACATCCATGGCCTCAGACTGTGTCGCATCTTGTAAAGCCTCCAAAACCCCTGGAGTCTCTGCAGAATCTTCAGTGACTTCCTTGGGTCCATGGGGTAGACTCATTTCATTTTCGTAAAGATATTGCCAGTCGCATCGAAAAGGACTGCCGATTTCTCCTCTAGGCTCGTTCTTGGTTAATTTCAGGCGCGAGTATGATGCTCTTTTGCCCGGTGGCTTTCCTTTCCATGTCTTTTTGCGATCTTCTCCCCTTTCTTGTTCTGCAATAGTACCAGCGCTGGTTGCAGGAAAGTCATCAGGAAAGTAGGGTCGCCCGCTCTCGAGAGCAATTTGATGGCTTTGCTCAGTTCCGCCTAAATGAACATCGTTGATATGTAATAGAGAATGCCAAACAGGCATAACCCATCCCCACGGCAACAATATGGTTAGCGAGTTATCCAAATTTTTCATGATGATGACGGGAATCTTAGGGTCGGTTTTTAAAGAAGCAACAGCCACACCAGGTCCTGCTGCTCTCTTTCGTCGGTCCACCTCTTTTTGAGAGCTCTGATTGACGTATGATTTGTTTACTCCGTCAGGTGTGAATAAAGGCGATAGTCTCACCACTTCATTCTCGGGCCACTTCGTCGTTAACTCAATGAGATCGCTTTCCTTCGCTTTTCTGGCCGGTTGAGGAGGATAAAGAAATCTGGGATCTTTTGCTTCCATAACAACAACTGCATTACGTGGTAGAGAAGCAGCATTTGCAATGCTACCTAAGGATTTCCACACTTTTCTGAGGGCAGGAGATGAATCGTCTGGAAGTCTAAGAACACTTGTAATGGAAGAAAGACTAGATGGACCAGTGATTTTTATAGAACCAATGGTGAATCTGCAATCATGGATATCAAAGCTATCACCACCACTCATGCTAGCTCGAATTGTAGTGACAAATTCAAAAAGAGAGGAGAAACAAGCAGGGTGCGTGCGGATGATAACCTTGAAAGAGCTAGTACTAGCCTCAGTATCCCGGGAGCACCAATAAATCGAGGCAGGCCCTAAAAGACTGACGTCGTCATATATCATTCCCTCCCAACATCTTGAGGCAGCCATAAAGCGCCTTGAGCCTGGTATTTGGGATCGCGTGACTTTTGCAAGCGTAGTCTTTAAAGACTCAATTGTCTTGCTTTCTAAAATAATTGTAGCGTAATAAGAGGTGTCCCATGCAACCGCTCCAGTTATAGTACTAGCCCGGTGGGTTGGTCTATAAGATTTTGCAGTCGGTGTCTTGACAACACTGAAGCCCCATTTGGTTTCTAGGTGCGCCCTTTTGGCATGCCAGACATGAGTAGGCAGCCATGTCTTTTTTCTCTGTCTCTGTTGATACATGGATTTTCCAGGTGGAGGCATAGCTAACTGATTGATCTCAGATCGATTGTAGATACCCGTCGGCCCAAAGCCCTCGCCTTCTTTGAGATCTTTGTATGCCTCTTTAGAGCGCTGCAGTTTGCGCTCAATCGCCATTTGCTTGACACGAGCATACGCTCTTAGTTTTTTAGT
This sequence comes from Geotrichum aggregatum, assembly GCA_030564925.1. Lineage (NCBI taxonomy): Eukaryota > Fungi > Ascomycota > Dipodascomycetes > Dipodascales > Dipodascaceae > Geotrichum > Geotrichum aggregatum. Next base: position 193,612 of record JAJMAH010000011.1, read on the forward strand.
GTGCAGTACGGGAGTATTATCGTCAGCCATTTCTCTTTCCGCTCGCACTCGTAGCCTTTTGGGGATCCTCTTAGCATTGTGACTTGCTGTGCGCCTTCTAAGCGATCGGGGCAATGACTGGAAAGCTCGCTGTTTTGCCGACATTCTAAACGCACGGGTTAGTTGACTGTAAGTGTCCATTCAGACCGTTTAGTGGAAAAAAAATACTTACCTCGAGTTTAACATAGCTCGTTCCATTTGCTGGATTTCGTACTTCCGAGCATCTAGAAACTCAGGAACGTCCAGCCGTCCATCCCTCAGAGCTGAAAACAAAGGTTAATTGGGCCATCACTGCCGTATTCCGTCTTTGAATCATACCTGGATCGTTGACTTTGCTCATGATAGTTCTAGCTTTGCGAAGTTTCGCCCGCTTCCTGTCCCTCGAGTTGGCGTCATTAGAGCCACTTCCATCGCGCTTTCCGCTATTACCTGTGTCCATTTTCACACGATAAACTTGAAATTTTGCAGAGTGACACAGGGTGAAGAGATCAATCAGATTTCGTCGTGAAAATAATATATATCGGGGTTTGGGTTTGGGTTACAGCATCTGGATCTATTGGCGACGTGATTCAGAAACGCAGAGGTGTGCGATACATGAAATTTCGGTTCTGCTTGTTTATTCAAATACACACACATCTAGACCTTAATTTTACACAGTTTGGCTATACAGCCAGACAGCTGAAGGTATGTAGACACGCCTTCGAGAACGCGCATATGCGTAAATCCAATGACTTTGATGAACTCGAGTTTGGCAGCCTCGCTTAGATCTGGAATGGTCTTCGTGACTTTGAACATCGTCGAGATTATATCGACAGCACTGTAACCTTTGTCCCATAAAATTCGGAGATTCTCCAGTGCTGAGTCGATATCATGAAGTTTGCAGGCTTTAACAATGGCCTGGACAACTATAGGGTGCGGAGAATCAACGACCTTGAATACATTGTCGCCGTTCACAAATCCAAATCCAGAGACCGTAGACTGTAAATTGTTGACAGCTTGACGCATGTCACCCTCTGCCGAGAAAATCAACGCACTCAATCCATCGTCGCTATATTCAACGTCTTCTGCCTTGATAATTTCAAGTAATCGCTTCAGTACCTGCTGGTCTGTCAGCTTCGAATACCGTAAAACAGCGCAACGCGACTGAAGGGGCTCAATAATTTTGCTCGATAAATTGCACGCAAATGCAAAGCGGGTCGAGCCTGAGGCTAGCTCCATCGTTCGTCGAAGAGCCTGCTGGGCGCCAGCGGTCATACTGTCCGCCTCATCTAAAATCACAATTTTTTGTCTTCCAGGAGGCAAATTAACTTTTTGCTGGGCAAATTGTTTGATAGTTCCACGAACAACGTCAATGCCGCGTTCGTCAGACGCGTTGAGTTCTAACACGGCCTCCTTGTATGACGGTCCTAGGAGCGCTCTCGCCAGACAGAGTACTGAAGTAGTTTTTCCAATTCCAGGGGTGCCCTTGTTGATATTAGCATCATGTTAAGTAGCACATCATCAGAGTTCTTACCGAAATAATAAGATGTGGCATATTTCCATCGCGAGCAATCACTTTTAGACGTTCGACCGTCTCTTCGTTGCCCACAATGTCATCTAGATAGACTGGCCGATATTTTTCAACCCTTGAAGAGCGTGAGCGCTACACGAGCAGCAATCAATTTGAAAGTGAAGCTTACCATGGAAGATCGCTCTTCTTGGGGTCTTGTTTGCCATTGGAAGGCCCTGCGAGATCTGACATTATAAAATTCGCGTGTCTGAACAGGCAAAGTGATGTTTACGATTTTTGAATTTGGGATGTTTTTTTCACCTTCGATCTGAAAATGCAAAATTTGGTCTATACTTAAAACAGCATATGAAATACAAACACGAAGGTAAAAAGATTCAACATGAGAGAAAAAATAATAAAATTAGAAAAATAAAAAGAAGAAAGACTTGCAAGTGTTCATGTTTGTTCAGCTTTGGATGAGATTATTTGCTCGGTGATACCGATCATTTTCTGGAGAGTCCACCTCTTCATTTATCTGTATAGAGAGTTAGCATAAAAGTTTAAAGAAAATCCATTGTCAAACTTACTAGATGCTGGGATCTATTATACGCACCGTTATTATCGCTCTCAACGGCAAAATTGGAGTGTCTTTCTAGAGTGCTACTGGAGGGAGATCCTGAACCACCGCCATGATGACCGTGATTCACCCTGCCCGACTTGAGATGGCCACGACCACGTAAATGTTCTTGTTGATACTGCTCAAAATGTGTCCCGTTTTCTGGCTCTTGCTCTTGAATGTGGTGAACCTGTTGTTCTTTCTGGTGATGGATACCATGCCCTTGGTATCTATGATTACGCGGGTGTGGTTGCTGAGAATTATTAGGTTTAGCATGCTGTGGTTGATGATATGATTGTTGTTGTTGTTGGTGCAGCTCGTGCTGATTCTGTGGCTGATGACGTTGCTGGTGCTGCCGCTGTGGCTGCTGCTTCTGTGATTGATTATCAGCACTGGGTTGTAGTGAGGATTGTGGCTGCTGTTGCTGAAGCAGTTTGAGCCTTCGCTGCTGTTTTTGATGCTCTTGCCATTGCTCTTGTTGCTGCTGATAATGAGGATCCTTTTGAATACGCTTTTGCTGGATTTCAAGTTGCTTTTGTTGTTGTAGCTGCATCTTGTAAAGAGTTTCTTGCTGTTGGCGAATAAATCCTTGGTTAATGAGGTTGAGATAGGCATACATGAAGTTGGAAAGTAAAACCTGTTGAACCAAAGGGCGTTTGGAGTTGCCAAGTTTCAAATGAGAAAGCCGGTAAATCGCACGCTCAATATGCGGGGCATACCGGTGATTCATCATGTAGAGGGACTTGTCCGAAAATTGATGAGCTGGAATCTGATATGGAGCGCCATAATATGCCGCCGCCTCAGGGCTGTAAGCAACCAACTGGGAAGCAAGAAGGCCTCCTGTGCCAGGCTGTACAGAAGTTTCTTCCGCTTGATCATCTTCAGAAGACTTGTTTCGCGATTTAGAACGGTAGCGGCTACCATTCTTATTAGATTTCGTAGATTGTTTGGCAGTCTGTTTGGCTGATTTTCCTGCAGCCGTGACATCGTTATCGGAGCTTACTGAGGGTGAAAGGCGATCAGAGTTGTCATTCTTGGCACCATTGGAAGAGTCTGCTTTTTGTTTGAGATTTGCAGTACTCTTTTTTTTCGAGAAAAAACTTGATATTCTTTCTTTGGTCTCTGAGATACCACCAGTGGAAGTTTTGCGAGCAGATGGAGCCTCGGCCGATTCGAGTGTCCTGGATATGCTACCAGTAGAAGTCTTGCGAGTAGATTGTGGCTCGACTGGCGTAGAAGTCTTAGCAACTTGGACCGGAACCTCAGGAGAAGGAGCCTCCTGCGGGTGAGGAGTTGGCGAAACTGGACTACTCGGAGGAGGGCGATTAAGAAAACTGTCAACTGTCGTCATGTCACCAGAGGAAGCGTCAACTATTGGCACCTCTTGGGAAGGGGAATATCTCCCAGTTCCATAAGGAGAAAGCTCATTTTGATTCGAGTTGTTATTGAAAAGCCACCCCCATGTACCTTTTCGGTTTTTGTTTCTAGATCGATTTTGAAAATCATCATCTGAGTCTGGAGTAGTTGGAGATATTGGAGATATAGGGGAGATCGTTGACTCTGTGAGACCACTTAAGCTTTGGTCTTTCTCAGTGCCAACGGACATGGGCTGCGGATGCTCGACAGGGCTCACAAGTGGAATTACACTGCTGTCAGCGTGATTTAAAGGTTGGCCATCTCGTTTAAGCTCTCGGCTCATATTGGGAGAAATGTGCGTTTCCAAGCTTGCTGATAGCTCAACAGCATTTGGAGCGTGTGCCCTCAAATCTGAATCATTCTGGTCCAAAATTAGTGACCCATCAGCGCCAAATCCCGGATTATGGTTACTAGAAGAGCTTTGTTTGGGTGATGCGGGTAAACTCTTATTCACATTGATGTCTGGAGATTTGGAGGGGGGTGGGGGAGGTACGTCTTCATCAGCGACTACGGCAAAGTGCACTGCATTGTCTGTCGGCTGAATTGGTGGATGTGGTGAAAGGGAGGAGTCTGTAGAATGAGAGCGCTCCAAGACGTCACGTCTTCCGCGATTGATAGCAGACTTGTTGTAATGTGTACGGGTTGAGCGTCGCAGTGAAGATGTGGGAGAAGGCAATATTGGGGAGTCACTGTCATTTGCAAGAGGTATATTTGGGGAAACTGGCGAAGATGGAGTGGACTCTGAAGGATCTTGATAAGAGTGATCGGGATTATTATTCCTACTTAGCGATCTCACAAGCTGAGTTGAATCTACCGACCAACCTTCCAATTCGCCCAGAGACTCTAGCTGATGAGAGAGAGTCTGGATAGTAGGATCGCTTGCTTGCTGAACACCGATATCTGCAGATCGCCTTTTCTCGAGCACGTCAGCACCATCTGTATAGCTCTCCTGATCTTTGATCTGCCGTGAAAGCCGCGTGTTTCGACGCTGCAATGAATGCGTAGAAGACATTGAACTTGCTCTACTTATCGACTCATTTGATGAAGAAGGGTTAGTAGACCGAGACTCTTCCTTAGCCTTGATCTCAGCCAGCTTTTCTTGCACTAGCGATTTCCATTGTTGAGGTGCAATTTCAGGATGAACATGAGCTGGCACCCAAATTAACGGAGAAGTGTTGAGGTCTTTGGTTTTTGATTTTTCAGCTTGCTCTCCCTTATCTGAAGTATCACCTAGAAGACGTGAAGTGGTTGGTGTTGATGGAGCTGACAACGATCTCGTAGGCCGGTTTGAGAAGTCAAAGCCAATTGATTCTCCAGAAGAGTTTGTCTGTGACCTTCCTCTATTTGCAACAGAATTCATGGAGGATCTTCTCCCACTGGTAGCTCCAAATGATTCTGATGAGTAATTAGGCAGGTCAGGATCAAGAGTGGACATAGCGCCTATGGAGAGCCGCTTTAAGGCTTGAATGGTAGTCATTTCCTGCACCATAACAGCAGCATTAGTTGCAGAAGACGGCGGACCAGAGTGTGACATATTGGTTGAATGTGACGAGAAATCTATTAGGCTTGTCTGTTGAGAGTCTCTCAAGCCGTCAGGGGAGGCCTCCATGGTTGGAGAAGACATGTGCTGTACTTGATCTGTGGATAGAGCGTTAAAGTAGGCTTGTTCCTCATGCGAACTTTTAAGTTGATGTTTGATATAGCGAGGATTCGGGATAGGAGGTGCATGAGAGGTTGAAGTGTCAATCGGAGGTATAGGGGGTGGAGAGCTAGTCATGTAATCTCGCGGATTCGTGTAATAACGACTGTTTGAGTTCTTGTAGATTACAGAATAATCTATGTTCTGGGGCTCTAGCTGAGAGTCACCAGCCTCGTAGTAGTCGTCAATAGCATTTTCATATTCCTCGTAGGAGTTAGCGCTGTTGATAGCAGAATCATCCGTCGAAGAGATGACGATCTCGGGGTTCTGTAGGGACATGGTCTAGGCAGCCAGATGAGAAAGCCAAATTGCCCGGAAACTTCGAGAGTAGATGCGAGCTTATCAACTGAGTTTTCATAAAAGTTCCTGAAAGTTATTGACTGAGAAGGGGAAAATAAGTTTGGGATATCCAGGAGAACGGCAATTGAAAAGTGACCCTTTTTCTAAAAGATCACCAAAACGGCAAACAGCGCTACAAATGTAGCTACACGCTGACTGAGATGATCTAGATATGAACAGGCGTGACGAGACACTGTAAGGGGTTGGAATAATGTTTTGTTTCTCAAGTTGAAGTGTCCAAGATTTGAACGGTCGACTTATAAATAGACGAAAGGGGTCGGCGTTCGCTCAAAAGATAGTGTGGATGTGTCGGATGGAGCTATAGTACTAAAGAAAAATGTCGGAGACCATATAAAAGTGTTCACGGAAGGCAAATGAAACAAGAGGCTGAAGCAAGAGAAGTCTTCAAACGAAGGTAGTGTCTATCAAATTCCGCGAAGAAAACTTAAGGAAGGTAAAGCTAACGTTCAAATACCAGATTTGAGATGAAAATTAAGGTGAAAATTGAAAGGTTAGATGATTACAAAAAGCATGTCATGATCTTGATCAATATCAATACGGTGATCTATTAACGGACATGATCAGCACGGAGAGTACCAACGTAGATGTCAGCATGTGTAGCGTAGTTCGTGTACTTTAAGTTTCATTCACTAGGCAGAAAACGCTTCGAGAGGATTTTCAAGAGCCACAAGGGACACAAGCGCTTTAGTAGCTACTTATTGCGATGGAATACATGAACTACATAGCATGTTTGTGGACTGCTGTATACGTAGGCCATGTTTAACAACAGTTATTCAGCAAACAGCATACATCCTGTTCGTGATCTTGCTCCACAGAGCTAACACAGAGCTTACACAGAGCTAACCTCCATGTAGAGTAGACGCAAAAAGAATGTTGTCGTTGTTCTGGAGCTCATACGTCTCCTCTCCCTCAAGCTCCCAGTCAGCGTCATTGATTAGTACCAAGATTCCAGGGCGCCTGCGGAATGTTAGAACCTTAGAAGGAAATTCTTCGTACAGTACACAACTCACACCAAACCGTCTTGCAAAAACAGCTCTTCTCGAGAAATATCCATATAATTCTTCTTCAGATGCTCTAGCAAATCGACAATTGTCAGCGGCGAACCATCCTCTCGGGCATCTTTCAGCTGAAGCTGATATTCTCGTTGATCTCCAAACAGCGTCTCTAGCCCACCGCTACATCGAGTAATGTTAGCATCGAGTAGTCTATCTCTTACGTTAATCCGCCGCTAATACGCACATAAACTCGACCTTCAACTTCATTGGTTTCTTTTGTGTTTTGTGACCAACTTTACTGTGTCTGCTACCGCTGCTGCTTCGGCTGATAAAAGGCATCGATTATTTTTCACTTGTGCTATGGTGAGGCTTGACCCCTAACCCAAGAGTTTTGGCCATGTTGGTCTTATGGGTCCGCGCCGTTTGTTCATAATTTCATCATTTGAGATCTTTGCAAATCTCCTTTCTTTTCATATCTTTAATTTCTTCCTGCATTTTAAAAAGACAATCAAGACAAATAGCGACGCCAAAATGAAGTTCTCACTAGCATCTATATCTCTGTTGGCATTGGCTCCGCTAGCAGTATTTGCTCAAGCCGAAGACCCTGTAGAATCTCCTGTTGAGCAAGTCAAGCAAGATTTCACAAGTGAGACTTATGTGCCCGTGGAGCTTACCAAACTCAGTGTCGAGCCAGCTTTCAAGGGAATTAATAGCTCACCCGTTCCAGATCTTGTCAATGAGAAGGAAGTATCGGTGACTTTCAAGTTCACGAATAACGAATCTTTTCCTGTTCAGGTTGCGGCGTTCGGAGGTACGTTCGTCTTCCCAGGCAAGACTGAACCCTATGCCAACGTATGTTGAAAAGTGTACTACTTTGCTCAAACCTACTAACAATTCCTAGTTAACAAACTCCCCCATTGCTGGTCTTACTATCAGCAGCGATGGCATCAATTCTTATACCACCAACATCAAGGTCACCCTTCCTCCACAAGATTTTGATCTCCAATTCAATTTCCTCATCAAGCACCAGGGAATTTCGTCCATTATCACTTCGAAAGTCATTCCAGTGACTGTCTCTGATCCTCCTGTGTCAGCATGGGATCCCAAGCTTCTTTTTATTCAGCTCATTCTTGGGCTTTCTGTTATGGGAGCCGGGTACTACTTGTCAAATCATTATTTGGTCCCCTACTTTGACGAGACCCCCAAGTCTTCTAAGAAACAGGTAAAGACCAAGGCTGGTGTTGTCCCCAATGCAAAGGGCTATGACGAGGCCTGGATTCCCAAGCATCACCTCCCGAAGAAGAACTACTTGGAAAAATAAGCGAGCAGGATATACACATTTCATAAATTTGAAAGAAAGAACGAAAAGGACCGATTCATTATCTCAAAGTCAATTACGGGCTGGAGCACTTTTATTTTAACTGAAGCTCAAGAGCTCTCAGACCAGGTTAAGAAAAGAACACTAGGCTGGACATAGCATGCCTTCATGCCTAATTATATTGTATATCATACATAGTATCATTTATAACAAAGGTAGGCGGGATTCACTTTTGTACTTGTAAACTTCACGTAATTGTATTGTACGGTATTACATGTCCTCGTTAGACATCGTCGTCATGGTATTCCCACCTGAGGCAAATGTTAGTACGAAACCACGAAACACAAAGCGATATTCAAGCTGAAGAAGATAACAGAGAGTAGGCATGCGGCGAGGACTGAGACACTTACAGGGATTCATTCGGGTTCAAAGGTGCTCGTACGACATAATTATTATTGTCAGGTGGGCGTTCTACATGAATCATTCAAACATGATCCAGCTTTGTGTTAGTGCTAGTCTTTTGTTCCTCTCTTATGGTAGCACAAAACGAAATTTATTAAACATACCGTATTTATCGTTGCCTGCTAGCATTGATTGTAATGAAATGGCCACAGTCGTTATTGTATGAACTGGAGACCAGCCTGCTCCCAAGAGATCCAAGCATATGTGGCCGTTTCCATATACGTGTGGATGCACAGGAATTCCATCCAGAGCGATTGCGTCTTCCACGCTTGTTCCTGACGCGGCCACTGGTGCAGAAGTTGCTGGTTCAGGTTCCACTACTGGTGCTGGTAGTTTTGGCGTAGGAACTGGTGCTGAAACAACCTTGTCCTTATTGGCCGGTTTCGATCGCAAAAGTGATCTGAAGCTGAGCCCCTTGCTGGGTTGAGTTGGACTTGGGGTTGCTTGGGGTGGAGAATTGACTCCCGCCTTTGTTTTGACATTGACATTGGCTTGCTGCTTGATTGTGGCCTGCTTCGTTTTGATCGTTTCTTTCACGTCTTGCTGCTGGTTTTTGGGGTTGACAAACTGCACCCAAGGCACTTCCAGCGGGTACATGGGCGACACTCGGAATCGGAGTCGAAACACTTGGCCCTCGTACAGAGGGTTGTCATAGACCCGAAGATCTACAAATATCTCTTTGAGGTTATTGTCGTCCAGTTGGTCTGTAACAAGACTGATCCCTTTGAGTGAAACAAAAGATTTGAGTGTTAGTCTACAGTAAGTATGAATAACGGCAAGGCCGTCAATTGCGTCGAGCAATTCTCTTACCTTCTGGCTCATCCTTGACAAGACGCTGTATATCTCGCTTCAATCTCATGTATGCAGACATTTGGAAATCTATAAAACTACTGGCAGTTTGAGGATTGGAATTTTAGCAAGCAGCATCTAGTGTAGATATACAAGATATTTCAACGTTCTATAGCATTCACATAGGGTTAGGTTATGTGATTTATACCTCTTTCACTTGTCTAAGCGATTGTCCAGAATTAAGCGATTCTCAAAACAATTGTCAATAGTAGTTACGATCGTAAGTCTCGCTGTAGGGGCCAGTAGGAGGCCTGTGTGGTGGCCCTACTGGACCGGAAGGAGCAAAACCAGGAGGCTGTCTATAATTCCGCTCGCTCCATTCGTCGCGGTACCGACCCATTGCGCTATTTTCGCGTGCAGGTTCAGTAGCGACAGGTGGGGGAGGGCCGTTCTCAGGGTATCGAGCTTGGCGGTAATAAGGCATCGGCTGAATGTTATGGCGATAATCTTCACCAACATTAGAGTGACTACTACGATGGTAACCATGTCGGTCATGCTGGAGTGTATCCTGCGAACGTGAATAGCTTCCATGGCCAGCATAACCGGTATATTGCGAGCGAGATGGAGAAGTTGGAGGAGGAGGAGATCTTGGGGGGTAATCGTAAGTAGGCTGGTGGTAGTGAGGTTGTACCGGTGGAGCTTGATGGTGAGTAGGGTATTGTGACTGTTGAGCAGGGTATCTAGGAGGAGGAGGGGGAGGAGGGTTGTAGTGTTGCGGGGCCTGCGGGTAGTACGATTGATGTGGCTGCTGGCGGTAGTCAGCATCATTTTCAGGCTGGTATTTGTAGCGGTTGTTAGACTGTGGTGATTGTCTAAAAGTTCGCTTAGGCTGGCCAGGGAATTGCTTACTGTATGGGTGCGCCGATTGCCGAACTTCAGGCTGGTACGTGCGAGACGGCGTGCTAGGAGTTGTGTTTCTTTCGAACGCATTAGTGCTCATTCGAAGGGGTTCGGATGGAGGACGCGAGGGATTTCGATTATGGCGCAAAGGCTCGTGGTTTCGAGGACGTGTAGGTGGGTTGAACCCTGCGTCAAAATCGCGAGATCTAAACTCTTGTCTATCATTTTTCAAGCGACGCTTAGGGCCTTGAGTGGTGCTTCCTGCAGTCCCCTGAACAATTGGGTCAACATGAAATTCGCCGCGATCAATAATATCCAGGTCCTTATCACGTAGATATGCCGTAAGTATTTGGATAGCATCTTCTAATCCTGCTGAGTTTTCTTGGGAGAAGCTCAATACAATCTGATGGTAAGGAGCCTCTTCCACAGGAAACTCGGGCTTAGAAAACACCTGTACCTCGATTTTTAGTGCGACCTTAAATGGAACCACCACCTTTTCGAAAAACTCGAGATTTTGTTCAGAAACGTAGGTATCAAATCTTGGAGATGAGGCAACTTTAAATTCGTAATCCTCAGGAAGCATGCTCTTTATCAGTCTAGCTGCCGCCTCAGACGAGCCCATCACTCCCTTGATTTCCAAACGGGTTTCTTGATCTTCAAAAGACTCGCTGTTTGGAAGAACAATAATGGTATTAGTCTTATTCTCAATTTCAGAGACAAAATCATTTTTCTGGGTGAGCAAAATTCGCAAGTGAGATCTTAAAAGGCGAACAAACGTGTTGCCATGTTCTTGGCTTCTGTTTGAAACAATTTCTTGCAGTTCCTTTTTGGCCGGCAGAATCTCTTTCGCGTTTTTGGAGGGGCATCTAATTAATACATTGTCAGACCTGATATGAGTAAATCCATTGGGATTACAATCAAAGCCGCTGGAAAACTTAATAAACACATTAAACTTTCTCATAATCGACTGAATAGTAGACCCACCAGCTCCAATAACTTTTTTGTGGTATGTCTCGGGTATATAGAATGCCAACTCAGAGGACAGCTCTTCTTCTAGCAGCTTCAGTCCATTTGTGGCTTCAAGAGGATATTCTGAGTAAAGGTCGACGTAAAAGTTATGCTCATTGAAAGGTAATAACTTGATGAACACGGAAGAGGTGTTCATGATACGAATGATCTTGCCATTCTTCTTTCCCGCAATGAAATCCCTTTGCTCATTGGATAGTTCTATGCGGTATCTCACTTGTTTTCGCGTATCCTAAAATGTTAGCGCAGTAAAAAGATGAGCATATGTCACTCACTTCCCAATCATAGAGGCTGTTGATCATGGAAATGGCTCTCTTTGTATCACTTTTGAATCCGATAATAGCAAAAGATGTGTTTTTGCAGGTAATAGTAGCGCCACTGGCGGCCGATATCTTGTCCAGAATCTCAAAGTCCACTTTGATATCCGGCTGCAAAAGATGCCCATCGCCGTCATCCTGCCCAGTATGTACCCAGTAGGTAGCATCGTATAGTTGACTAGTCAAATTCATCAATTGTGAAATTGACTGGTTACATGTTTGAATGTTTGTGCACTGGACTCTAATAACTGCTCGAGCGGCACCCAGATATGGAATCTGGACAAATGATCCTTCAGAAACCATGATTTTTCGTAATTGTTCCTGAAAGCGCAGATTCAAAAGATCAATTTTCGCAAACGCAATGACACAGTCTTTAACAAGCGTTTCTGTTTTTCTAACAACATCTCGTAGTAACACTTTTGCAATCAAAACTTGGAATTCCTGGCCCGTAATGTAGATTTCATTAAAATTGCGCGCATTGGGGTTTTTGGATTGCGATGAGAAAAGCTCTGGCAGCCAGTCTGGAGTGAAGATCTTGGTTTTTGTTTGAAGCATAATGTACTTGAGGTTGTCAATATTGGGGCCTGCAACCAAAGGCTGGAGGGACAATTCCATGGAAAGAGAATCCACAAAATTTCCAGCAAGCTCTTCCAGAATGATATTAATTTTGAATTCAGCAAATTTAGCACTGTCCTGGTCGCCGTATATGAGAATGTGATAAGGCATGTTTGCAGATTCCGAGACGAGTTCTGCATGATAGCCTATGCCATAGGGAATTTTGTCTATGAAATCGGTCACAAAAATAGATACGCCACAGTAATCAGCTATCTCATCTAGGTGTTTGCAAAGATCATGACTGAGCACACTGTTTTCAGCTGCGCTGCTTCCTTCGTTCTCTAACTTGACATTTGGTTTGGACTCATCTCGAGAGTTTTTGCCAGAAGTGAAAATTGCAGACTTTTCAACCCCAATGTGTCTGCGCTCGACTTGATGATACGAGCGAAGGATACGAGCGCGCTCGGCGGAAACTCCATGAGATGGGCCAGAAAGATTTATAGTCAATGTATTTTCCAAAATTCGGTCTTCAATGAGAGTAGCCTCAATCTCGCCTTCTTGAGTGATCGCTTTGGTAATTGCTCTAAGAGAAGGGAGGTTGTCCGTAAATTTGACACCGTTCACCAGAGTGTCCTTAAATTGGTTGGAATTGTCTCTGGTATCAACGTCTCGCCAGATAGACTGATTTGTATCTGTAGTGCGTGTCTCATAGAGCAGATGATGGTTTTTGTTGTCATTGACAACTTGAGTAGGTTTTGTGAGATAGGTGTATTTTAAGGGAATTGAGAGCATGGAGGTTGAGGCTCGCTCCTGCCTCGAAGGTGAGCTTGCCATTGATCAGGCAGTAGTCAACAAAATATCCTGATTCTTATCGTTTCAAAAGCTCTGAAAGTTTCAAAGGATCCAAAAGTACCTAGCAAAAAACAAAAAGCAAAAGTTTTGAACAAACAAGTGTTTACAGAGTGTTCACAAAATGTTTTACAGGTTCAGCTTTCAAAAAAGTAGGATGAGGGAATGTTTACTTTGAACCAGCATACCCTTACCCTAAATAACCCAACAAGACCGAACTAGCTATTAGAAGCTACAGTTAGTTACCACTGGTGGAGGTAATTTGGTTTGAAAAAGAGAAACATTAAATTAGGCTGCTAAACGAACTGGAAACAATTGAAGAGAAGAAATAACAAAATAGAAAGTCAACGGATAATAGAGTTTTCAACAGGCACAGCCCTGTTGCTCGTTGTCCAGGTTGATGTTGATGGCATCAGCATAGTCCTCTTGGAAATCCTGCGACTCCTCTTGTGCCAGGGCGTTGCGGGCAATGACCTCAAATGCTTGCTCAACTCCAACGGCCTCCTTAGCACTGGTCTCGAAGTACGGGAGGTTGTCCTTGCTAGCGCAGTATGCTTGGGCTTTCTTTGAGCTGACCTGCCGCTTGCTATCTTCAACATCAATCTTATTTCCAAGGACGACAAAAGGGAAATTCTCCGGATCAGGAGGGTTTGCTTGAATCAAGAACTCGTCTTTCCAAACGTCTAAAGTCTCGAACGACTTCTGGTTGTTGACATCGTACACTAATACACAACAGTCAGCTCCTCTGTAGAAAGCCACGCCGAGCGACTGGAACCGCTCTTGGCCGGCGGTATCCCATAGTTGTAGCGTAACCTTGCGGTCATCAAGAAAAAGCTCCTTTGTTAAAAAGTCCGCTCCGATGGTTGCCTTGTACTGAGTTGTAAATTTCTTGTTGACAAACTGCTGCCTGTGCAAAGAGTTAGAAGAAGAGAGCCTGCATTACGGGGTCGTCTTACATCAAAGACGTCTTTCCAACACCGGAATCTCCCAGGATTATGACCTTCAATAGGGCCTTCTTTCTTGGCGCCATGTTGTATGATTTGTGGCAAACGGTGATGAAAGTGATAAGCAGAAAGCACTAGGAATCAGCAAGTGGCAAGGTGAGATGGGGAGGTTCAGCCCTATTTTAAAGGAGGTTTGAACTGTGGGCAAAGTATGAGAACTTAGAAGTAAAAGTGCGGACAGCCATTTACTGCGCTGATACCCTCTTTATGGTCATTACAGGTTTAGGGTACATATGTCGCCAACCTTTTGACTTCAGCATTTTTCACCCAAGAACCAAGACTTGCTCGCAGCTGGAATTTTCAGGTCTTTTTTGCGCCATGTATAACCAAAACAAAAAGAGAAGACGTGAGTAGATCGCAAGAGTCTGTGCTGAATTGACTTCCTAACTAGATATAGAGCCACAGAATGGTCCTAGTGGCGATTACGACAACCGCAAAGCTCGGCGATTCGAGGTTCCAGAGCTGACCAAGTTAAGGAGAAATATTGTCGAGATCGGAGAACCCGTAAGTAAGCAGTGATTTGATTGAACAGCTCCTAATTGATTAGTCAAAATTTTCACTTTCTTCGGCAATAGGCTGGCTAGGCAAAAGATTTGCGTCTTTGCCTGTTGAAGATCGTGTGGACGCGTTCAACACAGTCCAAGCAGTCATTGTGGAGCAACCCCATAAAATACCTTTGCTGGCAGGTGCAATCCAGGTTGGCAACTCTATTGATAGTTCTATCGGAAAGTTGTGCGTGGAATCATTCCATGTTAGGCTTCAGGAAGCAGTGGAAAAAGGTAAATGGAACAGCGTCAAGCTTCTAAGTCGATTTGTAACTGCGCTGTATCCTATGGTGGCAGAAGATGGTGCAGGCGTGTTCAAGCTTCTTAATGTTCTTCTTGAGCGTGCCGTTGAGCTCCAAAAGATGGCTGGCGGCAAAAGAAGCCCATTGGGCGAAGAACTTTATACGGCTGTCCTTTTAGCAATACCATTCCTGATATCGTCGGTGTCTCTTCCAGATGCTTCGCAAGAATTTAAAGATGCCGTTAAGGGTTTGATTGCAAAATCGCACGACTTTACAGTGGTGCAAGATGCTAAAGCCATGAGCATCTTGGCACCTTGGACTGGAAGCAATAAGCCATATGAGCCTAGAAACTTCGTTTCGCTAGTTCGAAACGCTATTGACAAGGTTGCGGAAACTTTGGCAGTACCGAGCCTGCTCGAAGTTACTGCTCTTGTAGAGCCAAGTATAGTCAGAGAAGGTGAAGAGGTACCTACAATCACGAAGCACGTATTCCCTGCCATTAACATTGCTGAAAAGGTCCAAGACCTGGCTCCTTACATCGGCACTGACTACAAAAACACACGACTGTTTTTCTCCGTATACTTGCCTGATGCACTGGAAACAGTTCCTCAAGTTGAAACTCTTGAGTCGGTTCTACTTCGCGACAATGCCAGCGATATCATCAACAACATGGATTTTAACCGCAAAGAGGTGGCTCGCCAACTGATTACTCTCGATTTGTTTTACGGCAAGGACACATTCACTGAGCCCGGTATTGCCATGGACCGCTTGCAAGCGTTGCACGCTACCAATCCAACAGAGTCCACCTGGAAAGTCGAAGATGTTGCTTTGGAAGCGGTGTTAGACGCCACGTTCAAGCTGCCTAGCACTGCTTTCTACGGATCATACTTTCATGCAATCTTGATTGAGGCTTGTATCATGGCTCCTCAAGCTATTGCTCCTGTTTTTGGTCGCGCTATTCGATTTCTCTACTCTCATTTGACTGAGATTGATGTTGAGCTGTTTCAGCGGTTTTTGGATTGGTTCTCGCAACACCTAAGCAACTTTGGATTCTCGTGGAAGTGGGTAGAATGGAAAGAGGACGTATCTTTACCTGACCTTCATCCTCGCAAAGTATTTATGCAGCAGTTGATTTTGAAGGAGGTGCGCCTTAGTTACCCTAAGCGAGTCAAGGAAACACTGCCTGAAGAGCTGGTTCATTTTGTTCCGGAGATTCCTGATGAACCCGTTTTCAAATTCCTTGAGGCTGAATCACAGTATCAGAACGAAGTGCATAGTCTTGTTTCGTTGTTCAGAGAGGGCGGACAGAAAGAAGATGTTGATGCTTTATTACAAGAGATTAGCCAGAAGTCTACTTCTTTGGAAGAAGAAAGTGGGGAGGTTACGGCCAATGTGGTCGTTGACATTGTTGTGTCTACAATTTGCTACTTGGGAAACAGATCCATGTCTCATGCCGAGAGCTGGATTGCCAAATCTAAGGATCTGTTGTTAGATGTCTGCCCCAATGATTACAATACTGCGGTTTCTAGTGCCTTGGAATACTGGGTCGACCAGCCATACATTGGATTTTTATTTGTCTCTCAACTAATCAAGCAAGACATTCTTCCACCTAGCGCGTTTGTTATCGCTATATTCCAGCCTAATCTCAGACACCTTCTTACTACCAACCATGGCTGGGAAATGCTGGTTCGCACTATTGACTATACTGTTGCACGACATGCCAGCGACGCGAAAGTCAAGCTGTTTACAGAAATTTTAGCACAGTTTACCGCGTTGATTGAAGCACAGGAACTAGCTGCTAGTGAAGAAGCTATGGAGGTTGAGGAAGAGGTGTTGCAATCGAAGGAGACCAAACGGTGGGCGGTATGGTGGAGCAAGGGTACTTTGAAGGCCATCGTACGCAAATACTACGTCGAGTTCCAAGCCCATGACTACGCGGATGCGGCCAAAACCGAGTACGTAAAAGAGCTTCTGTCAGAAGCCACAGCTCTTTAGAGAGGTTCATGATTAGTCCCAGTCAAGTGCATGCCACGGTCATGGAAGTATGTGGTTAGAAATAAGGAAATGAAAAGTAAAAAATAGTGAGGTATATCTGAGTCTCTGAGAATAATCTAGTCTCAAAAGCAAGCAGCGATTTTTATTGAATGAATTTGTATATTTTTTATTGGGAAATTTCACCACCAACGAATTCTCTTGAGGACGAAAACTTACATCTTATTTCAGAGCAGATTCCGAACAAAAATAAAAAACAGAAACTATGGCCGATTTCACTTTATCAGACGAGACTAAGGTATGACATTTTGGTTCGATATTAACACTGCTTGTGTGCGCGCGGTGCGCGTGAACCAGTTGGTGATAAGTTGCTAACCAGTCGTTTGTTGCTTTAGGAGCGTATCAGCAAGATCATTGAGCTGGGACGCGTTACTGTGCACTATGGATGGATTCCTTTCATTGTTTACCTTGGTGAGTGCCACGATAGCAGTGGCTAGCTGTGACACAGTCTAGCAGGACGCGAAGCGGGACTAAAAACAGTAGCTAACTTAACCGACATTCTAGGCTGGACTCAGAGCGTACCTCGCCCCAACCTGATCAAGTAAGTAACGCAAAGCCTTGGACTATTTTCTTTTCCATTTGCTTTCACACAAGTGATACGCATTCGCATACTAACATGTCGGCCAGGCTCTTGTCTCCTCTTCCTACTGCTTAAGCGGGAGCTTAAGCTAGAGCTAGCTTGAGTTACAAGCTCAAACGAAACGTCAACCTCTATGGTTCTGTTCTTGTAATGTCTGTCTGTACATAATCAAATTTCTTTTGTATTTGTATTCTGTGCAAGCTCGATCTTTTTCGTTGCCTTGACTTCATAGGTCTTTCTGGATCTCTGCTGGATAATGTGGAGATCTCTACGCTAATCATGTATATTGTAGGCTGTGACTCTGAAGTCTTCATAAACCCTTTATAAACAGACTATTTATTGAACGTAAAGATTTAAAATCCAAGTAGGTCAAGCGTTGGCAATTCATTTCGGATAATTCTCGCTTAGACCTCTGGACATGACCAAATTCCCAAAAAAATAGTAAAAAAAATAAAAAAGCATCTACATATTCACGCCCAGGTCTTGATCCAAGTTCAAACTTTTTTTTTCACTCCTACTTCTCGCTCTACTAACTTCTGTTTTTTCTGATCGGTCCTCGGTACTGTCCTCTCTTTGCACCAATACATTTTGTATACTCCATAGAAACCAACACACTGAAGAGAAACAAGAAGAATAAAAAGAAGAGGTATGGTCACTCCAGAATTCGTTGGTGGAATCTCAGCAGGTGCTATTAGCACTCTTGTGATGCATCCTCTGGACCTGATCAAAGTCCGGCTCCAGGTAGACGATTATTACCGGTCAGCAGGATTTAGCTCTGGCTCAGACTCAAGCACGAGTTTGAAAAACGGAGCGATATTAAAAACAGGGCCTTCAAGCAACTCAAATTTTACATCAAACACGACTTCTAGCCCTTTAATCCGAATCCTCAAATCATTCACCTCCTATAAAGACATTTACCGCGGGCTGGGCATAAACATCGTAGGCAATACCATATCATGGGGAGTTTACTTCGCATTGTACAACGAGCTCAAAAATAAAATGATACCTCCACCGCCAACATCCACGAATCCCTTTAATGGAATTAAGAATACACACGCAGAGCTGGACTCAAACACTGACGCCTATGACGCGTCACCAGCGCCTGTTCAGCATTTGTACCTTGCCTGTGCGCTGGTAGCAGGAACAGTTACGTCCATTTTGACTAACCCGCTATGGGTTTTGAAAACGCGGATGCTTGGCACACCCGCTCAGTCAAGCCCAGCATTAGCACCAGAATCAGTATCGCATCCACTGGCATTCTCAAAGTCAATAAACACACTTATACACATTGTGCGCACAGAAGGAGTGCTAACATTATGGCGTGGCGTGCTTCCAAGTCTGTTTGGAGTTGCGCAGGCGTCGCTTCAGTTTGCAATGTATGATGATTTAAAAGAGAGAAGGCTGATTTATCTTCGGCAGCGTCAGCGGGAGCGTTGTGTTGGTGGAGACGAAAGTGGACTGGATCTTGATAAGAACGAGGTTAATGGAAAGAGGAATAAGGAGCTACCAACACTGGACTATCTTTGGATCTCTGCTGTCGCAAAAACTGTATCGATGGCAGTTCTGTACCCGTACCAGGTCGTGCGATCTCGTATGCAAATGCCTGCCGCACTACCATCATCTTCATCTCTACAATCGCAAAACTCGTCTTCGAATACATCGACGACGACCAACACTACTGCACCAGTCCAAAGAAATCCATCAAGACTCCGCGCTTTGGAGGTCCTCAAAATGACAATCAAAAACGAAGGCGGTGTTTTTGCTCTTTATAAAGGAATGGGTGCAAATATGGTGAGGGTGGTGCCCAGTACGTGTATTACGTTTGTTGTTTACGAAAAGGTACAGCATATCATGAAGCAACAACAGGAACAGTAACAGAAGTTAAAATTAGAGGCTTTGTAACTCTTTCAAATGCCCTCTATATCTTTTAATGTCTTTTGATGATATGTCACTTGTACGATTTATAGAAATGTTTTATATATAAAGGGAATGTTATAGACAGCGTTGTATGGTTGAGTGATCAAACAGTATTACAAGTCCTTTTATTTTTATTTTTATTTTAAATTATAGAGAGTCATCCATGATTATACGAAAACAGGGAGAGAAAGAGAGAGTGAGTAAGAGTAAGAGTGAGGGGGAGAGAGGGAGATAGCAACTACCTGTACAGTATTGATATATACCGAGTAGACCAGATTACCTTAGATTCATGGTAGAACAGATTTTTTGAAAAAATGGACAAAAATAGCAAGTGTGAGAAAACCAGCCTGGTATGAAGAGGCAGCAATTTTTGCAACATTAATATCTTAAAAGTGATAACTGGACGTGGCTCCATAATGGTTATAGCCCCCCGGTTGTTGAACTGTCGATGCCCCAACAACGCTCGCAGGCTGTTTCTGTTGTTGTTGTTGTTGCTGCTGCTGCTGCTGCTGCTGGACAATAGAGGGAACATTTGAAACGTTTCCATTCCGCAATGACTTCGTTGTATCTGCCGTTGCCGATGCTGATGTCGTTGTTGCCGTCGCTGCTGAAGATGCGGCAGCGGCAGCGGCAGCTGCTGCTGCTTTCTTGGTCAGTTTGGGTCCTCGCTTAGTTTCAGTTGCAGCAGTACCAGTACCGGGATTCGGAGACTCGGTCGACGTAGACGTGCCAGCAGGCCCAGTCTTGTCTCGCTTACCACGACCCTTGATTCCTCTATTCGAGTTCTTATACAAGTCCGCAAAATACTCAAACAACTCCACCTCTTCAGGGGTCGTCGTAGTTGCATCAAACCTGGATGTTCCAAAGTATTTGAACTTGAGCATTAGCTGGCTTACGGCTTCGCTGTGAAACTTGTTTTGGTGTGCCTTTAAGTTACCCAGCTGCGTAAACTTGCGTCCACACCCTTCCAGCTTGCACACGAACGGCTTGTTATTGTTGTGGATCAATAGATGTGCTCGGTAGTTGCCGCGCTGCGCAAACTTCTTGCCACAAAAATCGCATGCGTACGGCTTCTCGCCCGTGTGCGAACGCGCGTGCGTGCGCAGATTTCCGCGCTGAGAGAATCGCTTGTTGCATCCATCGTGTCCACACACATATGGCCGGTCGCCTGTATGAGACCGCCCATGAATTACCAAGTGAGTTTTCTGACTAAATGACTTGTTGCAATCTGGAAACTCGCACTTGTACTTGAGGACCGTCGTGTTAGAGCGTTTGCCTACTCCACCGTTTAGTGTTCCGACCGCAGGAAGAATGTCTTCTTCGTCAGGTTTGAATGGGCCAACGGCCTCACCTCGGGATACGAGCTCAGCATGTTTGGCTTGCGCTTGCACAATGAGCATGAGCTGGTCTACTGTAGTTGCTCCCACAGCCAGTTTGACATCTTTGATAGGAGTGTCTGATGGAGTTCCTTCCACGGACGACGCGTTTGTTTGTTGCAAAACTGTGGCATTTGATTTTGTCCGGCTCTTTGGCGTATGCTGGTCCAATTGTTGCTGAGAATACTGTTGAGTACCGTTGAGCGAGCTAGCCGTGCTCGCTCCATTGTTCAGAACCGTTGCTGCTGGTGTCAAGCCATGAGTTGGGTCTACTCTAGCAGCACTAGCAGTGGTAGCCGTACCAGACTGGTCGCCCTTGGCCCTTTTCTTGCCCCGCCACGCGCCGTCCGTCTCTTCATTATTCGAGTCGTTGCGATCTCGTTTAGGAGTCCCCGCGTATTGAGATGCCCGCGCAGACTGCTGGTCGGTATTGTAAGATTCAGGTTGATATTGGTAGTTTTGAGCTTGTGTTGGAGCTTGAGCCGGAATTTGGGTTTGCGCCTGAGTTTGGACTTGAGGCTGAACTTGTGATTGAGGCCGTGCTTGTGCTTTTGACTGATTCTGCTGCTGCTGTTGCTGCTGAGCGTAGTAATGACCTGGATAAGACTGTGACGAAGGATAAAGCTGAGTAGACGTTATCGGATACCGCGTAGTAGCCTGAGTCTGGCTGCGAGTTACAGCTTGAGCCTGCTGTGCAGCTTGTTGAGTCTGGGGTTGACTTTGAGACTGGTGATAATTGTACTGCGCCTTCTGAGGTGTTGTCTTCTTTGGCTGAGAAGCAGCAGCTTGAACCTGTGACTGAGCTGAAGTCTGTGCTTGAGTATGCGCCTGCTGTCCTTTTTGAATGGCTGCAGGTTGCGCTGTACTCGCCGCTTGTGCTTGAGGCTGCTGAGCTTGAGCCTGTTGTTGCAACTGCTGCTGCTGTATCTGGTACTGGTAATAATTCTGTTGGTAAAGCTGATCCTGCGCAGAGATGCTAGACTGAGGCTGGGCAGACTGAGCGGACTGAGCGAGATGCGGCAGGCTGTAAGAGGTAGCAGTATTGGCAGTGGCAGAGGCAGCAGCAGAGGGCATAGTAGCCTGCTGCTGATTCGCGTATAAGCCCGCACTCGCGACACGCGCCTTTTCCGTCGTCGCAGTGGTAGCTGTAGCCTTTTGAGAGGCTAGTGGATCTTGGTATGTTTGCGAATAAGAGTACTTGTATCCCGGGTACGCAGAGGAAGCGGCGGACGCGCCCGAGGTAGACGCCGACTGTGGCCTAGCTGACGTGGATTGATACGCAGTATATGAAGATTGAGATGTAGAAGGGTATGAGGTAACAGCTTGCTGGTACTGGGTCTGTGCAGCCTGTGTTTGGGCTTGCAATTGAGACTGTACGTTTGGCTGTGATTGGGTCTGGGCCAAAGGTTGGGCCTGTGGAGTTTTCTGAACCTGAGTCTGAGTCTGAGCCTGAACCTGCGATGGTGATTGCGACTGCGACTGAGCTTGAGTTTGAGCCTGCTGCTGCTGCTTAATTTTCTGCTGGTACTGCTGCACTTGCTGCTGATATTGAAGCTGTTGCTGCTGGGCCTGCTGGGCCTGTTGGGCGTGAGCTTGAACCTGCTGGACAGTCTGTGGCACCTGACCGGTCTGCTGAAAAAACTGAGAGTTGGCCGACAAGCCCGGGACAGAAGACGCGTTTTGCATGTAAGGATATTGCATATAGGAGGCAGAGGGATTTCTCTGCTGCTGCTGCTGCTGCTGCTGATATGTTTGAGCATTGGTAGCGGAAGTTGTTTTTGGTATTCCCTGCTGGGCCATGTGGCCATACGCGTTGGCATACTGTTGTTGGTAATGTGCCTGTTGTTGTTGCTGCTGTTGCTGTTGCTGCTGGCTGTAGTATGAAGAGCCATAGGCAGTAGCAGCGGTAGCAGCAGGAGTATTAGCAGCAGTTCGTTGCTGGCTGGCATAAGCTGGATTGGCTTGCCATGCTTGAGTATTCTGCTGCTGCTGGGGCTGCTGCTGGGGCTGCTGAGCAGCCTGGCCATACGCGACGCCTGGGCGCTGGTAAGACTGGTGCATGGCAGGTGAACTAGACGCGTATTTGTATCTTGAACGCTTCAGATGATATCTATAGAGAGTGGGCTATCTAGCAAAGCACTGTGGGTGGCCTTGCCTGTTAAAGGAGCAGGGAGGCGCTCGGGAGGTCGACCTAGAAAACGCGCTGTCGAAACTAGCAGCGCTGGGCTGAGGAAACGTCAAAGGTCCACGAAATCACCGGCCAAAGAGAACGTCCTTAGGGCCAGATAGAAGAGCCGTTAAAATAGACGAAGCAGAGTCCCGACGAGAACCGAAGAAAGTTAACGAAGTTATAAAAGTCGGTATACAAAAGAAATGGTGGTTGGAAAAGAAAATAAAAAATAAGAAAATAAGAAAATAAAAAATAAAATAAAAAAGCAAAAACAAGAAAACAGGAAAAAGCAAAAACCAAGCTTTTTCTTTTTTTTTTTCTCTCTTGAGCTTTTTTTTCTCAAATGTTTGTCATCTGCTAAGGGTTGGGGCTGTTAATCCTGAATATAACCTTACCCTGTTGTTGTGGCAACGCGCTGGGGCAACACGAAATATTCTGTGCATGGTCTAGAACGTGTTTTTTTCTCGAAGAAGAATGCAGGTACATGTACAAAGACTGAAAGTGAAAAAAATATTTTGATGGCATCCCAGGTTCAATTCCATCTCTCGACAATCTTTATATATTTTTCATTTTTCATTTTTTATATTTTATTTTATTTTATTTTATTTTATTTTATTATTTTTTATTATTTTTCATCTTAAATCTGTGTTTATTTTCTAAAGCCTTCGGGAGGTGGTCGAACGATCTTGCTTCCTTTTCTCCAGTTACCCTTCCGTCTCTTCTCTACCCACATTTTTGCTTAGCCCGCCTAGTCCGCTTAGCCTAGATCGAAGTGTCCTTTTCCGGTTGCCCCCCGCTTCCTCTCTTCCCCCCTTCGGAAAAACAGTCATTTCGGATTTCGTCAGTTTTTGTAATTTTATGTCAGTTTTGTCATTCTAATCATCAGCCGCGGAGTTTGTTCCAAAAATTCTGTATTTGTGGGGAAGAGTCGCTAGCATGATTTTCTCTTAAATTTGTGGAAACACATGGAACATGGAACATAGCACATGGGTCCTTCTCTTGTAGATCCTGTTTTCCACATGCTGCTGCGTGCTGTCTACTATTGTCTACTAGTGTCTACTAGTGTCTACTAGTGTCTACTATTGTCCACGATTATCTGCTACTCCTGTCCTGCTATCCCCATTGTATTTCTGGACCTCGTCATTCTGCCCAAGCCTAGCAATACTCACAGTCTATGCGATTAAAACAATTGAGATTCATGAGTACAGTAAATCAATAAACATGTGTGTAGTATATAAAAAAAAAAACGTAAAAATATACAATGAAACGATCCTTCATGGCCATGGCTCTTCTAGTCCTTTGAGCACCAAACATCAATCAATCAATCAATCAAGCAAATGCCCCATCCGCGTCCGCTTCGTATGCAGATACCGGTCAAGCTCCTTGCTGTAAATACCCTCCGGCTTGTTCTGCCAAGCCAGTGGAATCATCGACACCCTTTCAACCACCCTCACAACTCGTTTCGGGCCCTCCACAGACTCAATCTTGTCTGGGTTGTTGGTCAGTAGCCGAATGTCGTGCAGCCCCAGGTCCTGTAGGATCCCTGTCGCCAGCCCAAACGTGCGAGCATCCGATGGGTGACCCAACATCTGGTTAGCCGTAACAGTGTCGGCTCCCAGGTCCTGTAAGTTGTAGGCCTTCATCTTTTCGCCCAGCCCGATGCCGCGGCCCTCTTGACGTAGGTATATAAGCACACCGCCCTCTTGTGAAATGCGGCGCTTGGCCTCCTTCAGCTGCTCGCCGCAATCACAGCGTGTAGAACCCATGACATCGCCCGTAAAGCACTCGGAGTGGATTCGCACGAGCGGCGCCCGTCCGTCCACCGTGGCTATAGACTCGCCTGCAAATGCATTTGCGGGGCTATTTGCTTCCAGCAAGGTCCCCGTGTAGTTTCCGCGGATAGTGTGTTCGTCCGCCGTTTCGACGGTGGAAGAGGTCTCCATGCTTAGCGTTTTCGACACGGGCGCGCCTCGGTACACCCACGCCATATGTTCCTTATCGTCAGAAGTTGTGCGGTACCTGTACAAGAACGCCTGGCCGTACTCGGTCGACACGCGGGCCTTCTCCATGCAAATAACTGTTGGTGGTCGGTTGAAGCTCTTCAAACGCACCGCGCGGGCGGCATCCTCCACGGCTTGCACCGCGCGGGGGTCCATCTGTGAAAGCAATCGCTGTAGGAGTAGCTCACGCTCCGTGGGTGTGGTGGTGTCGTCGTCGGGGAGCGGCGTGGATGCTGGGGATGAAACAGATGTATTTGAGGGGGAAAAGAGTGAGTCGACGTCGCTGGAGGCCGAGGACAACGCCGAGGAAGCCGCGGAGGACGCGTGTGAGTATATAGGTTCGGTGAAGGTCATGCTGAGGCTGAGTCGGTGGCGGTGGCCGTGTATCGTAGCTGTAGTAGTGGTAAAAGAATGGTAGAGCTTTCAGACTGACAGAGTTAGAGGGTGGGGAGTGGAAACGTCAATGGAAAACGTCGATGGAAGTCGTTAAAATCGTTGGGAAATTGTGTGGGCTTGGCTCATTTATATTTATTTTCACCTAATTCACTTAATTTGTCAAGAAAACGTAAAAAAAATACGAAAAAAAGAAAGAATTTCACGATTATGACTAAGATTTGCGTTTGTGATTCATTATTAATTCTGCTCTGACCGCTGCGTACCGGGTCCGTTTGGTTTCGGTTTATTATAGACTTTACCCGTCGTGCTTTACTGCGCACGCTACTACCAGCCGGTACTCACAGCTCAAGAAACGCAAGCCAACTGTCCTGTCCGGCCGTGCCCTCTGCCAACACTTTCGACTTTACTGCACTCGACGCCGCCGCCGGTGAATTGGTACCGCTCTTGTCTTGAATAGCATGAATCTCCAACGGTTGCATATTGATATCAGGCACCGGAGACTCTTCTTTCTCGCTTAGAATCATTTCGTTTCCCGCAACGGAAATTTCATCTTCACCGAAATCTAGCTCTTCTAGATCCGCGGATACTGAGTGCTCGGGCGTCGGGAGAACTTGAGGGTTTTGACGGATACTGCCTGTGCTTTGAGAAAAAGTATCCACCTCATGATCTTGATCACGTTCAAACACCGTCCAAGGAATGTTTTTCAGCGCCTTCTTTCTACCGTCTTCCACCGCCAGCCTGAGCTCTACATCTCTTTCGTCCTCGTTAATTCCTTGACATTCTTTGCCTTTCTGGTCATTTTGGTCTCTAGATTTGCCTAGACCGTCTCTTTTACTCTCCGTAGCATCGTAAACAGACAATTGGCAGTCTAGAAAAGCCACAAACTCGTTTTCTTCCCGTCGCTGTCAAGATGAAATTGTAATTAGTTAGCATGGCATCATTTACAGATATAGCGCACAACGCAGTAAGGGGTTACTTGGTTCGCTATGCCTAAAGTGCTAGGTCCAGCACCAGAGATGCTAGAAGTACCAGAGGCACTGGAAGTGCTAGAAGTATTTGCAATGCTACTGTCTCCACGGAAAGCCATGTCAAGCTCTCGCATGACGGTGTTGGCAGGCAGTTTGGGCTCAATTAAGCCAACCTTGGTAACCTTGCCACTGAGACCACTGCTATGGCTACTGCGGTTGTTGTTGAAACGGTTGCTTTGACTGCCTCGTCCACCGCGTCTGCCTCGCCTGTTGCCTCTGTTTTGCCGGCCTTTGATGAAATTCATGAATTTTTTCAGAAAACAATTGCAAGTAGACAGTAGATGGTCAGGGAGTTGGAGGTGTCATAGTTGGTGTGTCTTGATGTGCGGTAAAGGATAATTTTGCACTTTAATCCCACCACTTCCACACACCAACTATACCACCCACCCTTCAACCGTCTTAACTACACCAACTGCTACCACAACTACACAACTATGGGCTTCTTTTCCTCTTCTTCACAAACACAAGACCAAACTCCGGATCTCACAAAAAAGTCAGCTCGCGCGCTGTGCTGGGACTCGCGTGACAAGTTCTTTGCTTGCCTTGACAAACACGACATCCTGGACCCGCGTAAAGATCCATCGGCAGCCGCGAAGCACTGTGGGGCGGAGAACACGGAGTTTGAAAAGGACTGTATCAAGAGCTGGGTAAGTAGCTATGCCTGTATACTTGGCAGTAGTCTAACGTTTCTTGCTAGGTCGGTTATTTCAAGGAAAAGCGTGTACAAGAGTACAATAAAGAGCAGCAGATCAAGTTGCTAGAGAGTCAAGGCGCAACTAGGCTTGACAGCAATGTGCGAATCAAGTAGTTCAAGGCTCTTAACAGCATATAGCGGAGCTTTCCATGTAAATAGTAACAAAAAAATAAGTTAGGTTGAGATGGCCATTTAATGCCTATAGTACCTGTTCAGTAAAACTAGCGGTAGACACAAACAAACAGACAAATAGACAGGCACACAATTCAAAGCAACCTCCTAATTTCCATTCACTCATGATATCACCATGCTAAAGCAAACCATCAACCCAAGGCTTCAGCGTCAGCTTCATCTTGTCCGTACATGCCAAGCTGAAGCTACCCTTAGTAAAAGGCTTCTTGTACACATACAACTGAACCAAGTAAAGCGTCAGCTATACTCAACTTCACCACCACTTGCAAACACAACTTCTCGACTCGACGCTGTCCGCTCGGCAAAACCGTTTTCCGAGTTCCTTACAGACACTTTTCAACGCAAGCATGACTACCTGCGGATATCTGTCACTGAGCGTTGCAATCTACGCTGTAAGTTCACACTTGCTTCCTCTTTTACCATGTGTTGAAAAAAAAGTTTTGATTGCAAATCAATATGGCTAACTGAATGGGTAGGCCTTTACTGCATGCCTGAAGAAGGCATCGACCTGTCACCTAAAGAATCTCTCCTTACAACACAAGAAATCCTTCGCATTGCTCGAATATTCATCTCTAACGGAGTCACAAAGATCAGGTTAACAGGCGGTGAACCCACTGTCCGCCGCGACCTGCTCGACCTCGTCCAGGGTCTTGGCGCGCTTTCTGGCCTGAAAGACCTTTGCATGACTAGCAACGGAATTGCTCTGCACCGGAAGCTGGGCCCACTTAAGAAAGCTGGCCTTACAGGTCTTAATTTATCACTTGACACGCTTGTGGATGGAAAATTTACATTGGTTACACGCAGGCAAGGCGGGCTTGCCCAGGTTTTGAAATCGCTGCAAGCGGCTATAGACCTGAACGTTGCTCGCGTGAAAGTGAATGTGGTAGTAATGCGCGGGCTAAATGAAGACGAGGTCAAAGATTTTGTGGAACTGACTCGCGACAAAGATATTGAGGTTCGGTTTATCGAGTACATGCCCTTTGATGGCAACAAGTGGAGTACCAAAAAAATGGTATCGTATGCTGAGATGCTGCAGCTGATTGATGATGCTGGGTATCAATTAGACCCTATCAAAGCGCTGCCTGGGGACACATCCAAATCGTTCACAGTAAAGGGTCACAAGGGACGGGTGGGATTCATTAGTTCCATGACTTCTCATTTCTGTTCAACGTGCACACGGTTGCGCGTGACGTGCGATGGCAACTTGAAAGTGTGTCTTTTTGGCAATGCGGAAGTTTCTTTACGGGACATGTTGAGAAACGGTGCGAGTGATGAGGAAGTTTTGAAAGTCATTGGAGGTGCTGTCTCGGGTAAAAAGGAGAAGCATGCGGGAATCGGGGAGCTGGAGAATATGAAGAATAGGCCAATGATACTGATAGGTGGCTAGTGCTTATGCGACACATGGTAGAGCGTGTATGTTACGGAAGCATCAACACTTATTGCCTGCTATGGATCAGGCAGTTACGTGGTTCACAAAAACATCGACATTTAATAAACATCTAACATAAATAAACCACAACGACGTCGGTTATGGCAGAATAGGCAAAAAGTTTCCCACAATCATCATTGGAAGCCCAAACACATCTCTCTTCATGGTCCATATAGACGTTGTCTGGATCTTGTTCCCTTCAGGCGTCAGTAAAGTGCATTCACTCATACTTGCTCCTCTAGAGTCGCCAAACGCCATCTTTGCGAACAAATCGAAGTATTCCAAAGCGCTCGCGTCGTCCATAAGTTCAACAATGAACATGCCCCTCATTTTTTTGGAATTACCTTGCTCAGTATTTGTGGTGTCTTGAGAAGAGTCTTGCGAAGTATCTTGAGCGTCATCTTCACCATCCCAATTACTACCACTGCCAACCAATTTCTCATACGACCACCCTGTCAAACTACAAAACTCTCTACCCACACCCGCAATCTCGCCCGTTCTCCTCCACACCACTGTCGGAGTTCCTGAATACCCCATGAATTTTTCATATTCCAGCAACGTCCTTTGAAAACATTTCTCTATAAAAACGAGGTCGTCGCGGTTTAGTGTTATGGTGCATGCAATGAATGAGGGCCGGTAGCTGGCAATGCACTTGGCAATACGGACTTGTTGTGGGAGTGTGAACCGGGCGCGGACGTGTGCGAAGAGTGCGTGAGAGGCGGGTGTATAGCTATAAGGGCGTTTTACGTTCTGATAAACATCGGCTGGTTCTTTATGCCAGTATGGTAGCTTGCTGCTGCTGTTGCTGTTGGTATTGATATTGGTGTTAGGAACGTTTTGCGATGGCGGCGACGGAGAGGATGTGAAGGCTGATATTGATGATGAAGGTAAAGAAGGCCTGGAGGAATACTCGGGCGTGCTTGATATTGTAAGCGATAGCGGTCTCCTTGGCGATTCAGCTGGTGGTGTATACAGGCTCGCCATTTCCAGCACGTCATTTACATTGAAAGGCCCACCGCCACCCGAAGTGGTACCGCCCGCAGCATTTTTGTCAAGAGCGAATTGATTGAGTGTGATTCCGCTTGTCACAGAGCCAGCACTATTGTTGTAGTGCGAGTGAGAGTGGGAGAATTCGTCTGGGCTGCTTAGAGCCGGGCTGTAAATTTGTCCGTTTGCGTTTATGTTTGTGGTACTTGTGGAGAGGATGCTGCTGATGAGGCTGTATTCAAGGTTTGCGGCCATGGACCGGAAGTCGTGTTTTGGGCTGACTGTGTCGGTTTGCCAGTCAAGGAGTGGGTTTGAAAATTCCTTTGAGAAGTCTTTTGAAAGGTCTTTTGAGAAGTCTCTTGAGAAGTAGTCGGTTGCTGGTTTTGATTCCAGTTTGAGGAGTACAGCAGCCGGATCTACTGTGCCATTATTGGGTGCTTGGACCTGGTCATGACTTGCAATTGGTACATGTACATTTAGATCCAGTTGACTGTTGTTCAGTCTGTCCTGATGCGGATGCTCTTTCTTCACAACAAACGCCTTATCGGAATTTGACACTTCTTCGGCCAAGTACTTCGCCTTTTTCCTCACCCCATCTCGACATGTATCTGCAAGCCCTCGTTCCTTGCAACGTTCACACGGTCTGTTGTTATCGCAGGTGAGGTGTGTTCTTTGGCAATGAACGCAGGCGCGGGTTGCTTTACGTCGTTTTGGGCGTCCCGTTCTTGGCTGCGGAATATAACAGTTAGTATGTGAAGAGATTAAGTCTACGGCGAAGACTTTACGTCGTACCGGTGTATATATATATGAATGAAAGCATTACTTACGCTGATTACGACGTTGGGCGGGTACTCTATAACGGGTTTTGGAAACTCTTTTTTGATCAGACCCGTAGCCAGCACAGGTTTTGATTTGGCCGTAGTTGTGGCTGTAGTAGTTGAAGTTGTGGAGGACATGATGATGGCAGTTGCGAGTAGATGAAGTCAAAGTCGATGTAGCTTGTTTGAATGGTCGGTGCCGCTCGCTGGTTCAAGGGATCATGAGTCTGGGGTAGTCCGTTCAGGCCAGGGCGTGCTCATAAGTATTCCGTGGTTGACGTTTGTATCTAGATCTAGTAGCGAGTTCGGCCTTGATCAGTCTCACTTTCTCGTTCATTTCAGTTCAACTTTTGAGCCTTGTGTCGAAGTTGTAGAAATAATAAATGACGGTCAACGGCGTCAAAGGAATATAGAGAGGGTCATATATATAGATATAAATATGCTATGGGTGCCTACTGTAGCTAATATGTAAAGCGCAAAGCGTTGTTCCGCTCTTACTTCGCTGGCATGTTCACAGGCAAAATCTCCAGCAGCTAGAAGTCTGTGAGCTCGGCGATACTCTCGGCTAAATGTTTGGTCTCGGCAAATGTTTTAGCGTTTCTCCAGGGTTTTTCCCTTTCCGATAGCAGCTCTTTATGGCAGCATGCTTCCGTCTCGGCAAATTGTGCTGGATTTTCTTCGGATCTAGATTTGCCATATTCTTTTTCGGTGCCGTAATGACCTAATGGAAATCGTTATGCCCATGAAAAAACATCTTTACCAGTAGCGCTGCTGGTGGATAGCCAGGCAGTAATTTTTAGCAGTAACTTTTGGCAGTTACCTCTAGTAGTAACTTTTAGCAGTGCCTTACTTAACTGGGCTTTCTTCTCCTTTTTGACGAGACAGGCTGCTCATTGGCCACAGCATCTTTGGCTCTTCCTTCAACTTCACCACCCACCACCCTCCCCTCGGAACACACACAAAACACTCGCAGGACAAACGTACATCGCGCGCAAACCACGCAGCAACATGATCTCAATCGCTTCTGCCTCAAAGCAAACCGCATTTTGTTCAACTCTCTCCACTAATGCTACTACTTCCCTATTGGTTAGTCAGCCCTGACACACCTGGCCCCTAATTTTTCACTGATTATACTTCGCTCACACAGAACGTAGAGGGCCCATAGAACAGGCACCAGCGGTCACAGGCATCATTTGGCTACTTCTTCTAAAGTGCTTTTTTGCAAATACGCTTCTTCACAAAGCCCGCTCGTGCTTTCAACGACTATTTGTGAAAAGCTGGACGTCTCCGGCGAGCGCGTAAGTACCCTAGTCTAGCCGTAAGCTGTTGTATGCGCACGCGCTCTAACCCTGCTTCTCAGCTGAACGCGACATCTTTCGCAGAATGGCTCGCACCCAAGCTCAGGTTTCCTGAACCCTGTCATGCTCAAAATGTGGGGCAGAATTACTTGGTAGACACATATGTTTCGCTGCCCTTTCTTCATGGCCCGAGCCTTGATAAATCCAGTAGAGCTTTGAAACATCCTATCCATCATCTTGACAGCCTTGCTAGTAAGGCTTTCAAGAGCTATCTCGCAGGCTTCGCAAACGCTGCATTGTATTCCTGCATAAAAAATACTGTGGCAAGGCTTCACGCTACACAAATCAAGCCGTACCGCCATGTTGTGCACTGGCTTGACTTTATCGGGATCTCCGTCGGCGTTCCTGACCAGCCTAACATTGTAAATACTGACCTCTATGAACCCAAGGAGCCTAAAGAACCTATTGAAATCAAGGTCAACCCCGAAAGCAGGATTCAGACCGGTGATGCCCCTGCTAAGAAACCTAAAAACGAACCAAAGAGTGAAAACGTCTTAGCCGGCCGAGAGACAGACTACCCGCATGAAAGCGAGTCCAGATCACAACGGAGAGAAGTAAACAAACAAGTGAAAAAGAAAGATGCAAAAAAGCCTAGAGCCGATATACCCATCACACCTGGTATGATTGACCTCCGTGTAGGGTTTATTGAAAAGGCTATCAAACACCCTGACGCGGATTCCTTGTACGTGTCTACGATTGATATGGGAGATAGTGAAGGCCCCCGCACTGTGTGTAGTGGCCTAGTAAACCATTTTTCGCTTGAGGCTATGCAGAATCGGATGGTGGTGGTTGTTGCTAATCTCAAGCCTGTCAAGATGCGCGGAATCAAATCGTCCGCCATGGTCCTGTGCGCCTCCTCTATCTCAAGTGAAGGAGAGACCGTAGAGTTTGTTACCCCGCCAGCTGGTTCCAAGCCAGGCGACAGGATATTTTTCGAGTCGTATGGCGACATCACGCCAGAGCCCGTTCTCAACCCGAAAAGAAAAGTGTGGGAAACAGTACAGCCTGGGTTCAGTACAACCAGTGATCTGAGTGTCGTGTTTAAACAGGAGGGCATGGACGATAAAAGGCTGGTAAATGAGGGCGGTGAGCTTTGTTTGGTGGCTTCCCTGGCCAACGCTGCTGTGCGATAGGCCTGCAGTTCGCGTATGGTAGTCTGACAGCTGTCTCTGCAATTGCATCGGTATGTACCGTAACATATAAGCCATAACATATATTTATCGTATGGGTGCAAGAGCTCCTTATCAGTTCGACATCGTTTTGCGCCCTCGTGGCCTTAATTGACTCTCATTTGGCTCTAATTAAACCGCCTATTGTTGTCACAAATTGTCAGAAATTGACACCAAAACGAACTTCTTCGGGCTTTTGCGATGAAGTCTAATCGATAGCTAAGCTAGACCTGTGCGATAGCTCCGTGCCGCACACAAATAATGCCTATCTGGGACAATTTGCTTTTGCTTTCCCAGATATCCAACGTCATGTTGAATTCCTCAGCGCAAACCCATCAGCAGCAACCGATGCAACTCATGTTCTGTTGAATCAGCCCTAAAGCACTGGCTGAACTGTAATCAGGCCTGTCTGCTCATTGTCTGGAATGTTTTTGAGCTGTTTACTAGACGCGCTTTCAAACTATATAAACTATTCCTCGGGACTTGCATCAGCATTGTTCTTTTGCATTATTCTTTCTAGCTACCATTTTGTACATTTACAAAAATGACATTGTTTTCAACGCTAAATCAGGTTGTCTTCATATCATGTTTGGGGGCACTCCAGTTCGGCTACCACTTGGTATGGTTTTCTTTATTTTTCCTTGCAAGTTGCCTCATCACAAATGCTAACGTCTGCTTCTCTAGGCCGAATTTAACGCACCAGAATCCTATATTTCCTGTCGTCTAATAAAGAGTGTCACGGATGTGGATTGTATACCAATGACTCCAAGAGACATTGGTAAGTATTATGTCGTCACAGATCTCTTATGCCAGATGCTAATGTTTGCCTATAGGCATGGTCACATCAATATACTCCCTTGGCGGCTTGCTTGCCGCTTCGCTGTCCGGTAGTCTTGCCGGTAAGCTCGGCAGAAAAAAGCTATCTCTTCTCACATGCATTCCGTTCACAGTTGGACCTCTCATCATGGGCACCACCACATCCGTAGAGGGCCTGCAACTTGGCCGTTTTATCGCCGGTCTTGGAGCCGGTGCAGCCCTTGTGGGCGTTCCGCTCTACCTAAATGAAATAAGCCCGCCGGAGTTAAGAGGCCGACTCGGGTTTATGTCCCAACTAGCAATCAATATAGGTATTCTGCTCGCTCAGACGCTGGGATATATGTTTTCTGATTACACCCACTGGAGGTACATTTTTTTGTTTGCGAGCGCAATTGCTGTGTTCCAGGCTGTGCTTTTGGTGGCGTGGACACCGGAATCTCCAAAATGGCTAGTGGCCGTTGGCCGCTACGACCAGGCCAGTGCAAGCCTAAAGTATTTACGTCAAACCAGCGACGTTCAAGACGAGCTCGATGAGTACATGAACATTGAAGGACCTGCTGTGTCCAAAGATCAGAAGACTGTAGATCAGAACGCTACCGAGACTCAAGCTCTTCTTTCAGACAACGACAGTCTAGAGGTGCAAGATCCAGTATCTCAATCCAGCCATGATGGAGTGTGGGACTTTCTATCGGCCAAAAAGTATCGCAAGATGCTTATCGCCGTTACAGGAGTCATGGCTTTCCAGCAGTTCTGTGGTGTTAACTCCATTATTTTCTATGGCGTAGCCGTACTCGCCGACCTCATGCCTCAGTTTGCACCACTGCTCAACTGCTTCATATCCACGCTCAACTGTTTTGTTACAGTCCTGAGTTCTCGCATAGTAGACAAGCATGGTCGCAAAGTTCTGCTTGTTTCTTCCATTGCAGGCATGTCAATAGCTTCTTTCGGCTTGGCGCTAGGCATTCTTTATTCACATGCAGTCATGTCGGCCCTCAGCGCGACTATGTTTGTAGTTTCCTTTGCGCTGGGATTAGGCCCAGTTCCTTTCATGATTATTCCAGAGCTGGTCCCGCATAATATTTCTAACGCGGCACAGAGCGTAGGATCAACAGTCAACTGGCTCTCGAACTTTCTTGTCGTAAGTGTTGATGCTGTATAAGTATGTTTGCTTGCTAACTAGTTGTTGTAGGGCTTTTTGTTTCCTCTGATTGAACATTCTCTTGGAGGGCACACTTATTATTTGTTTACTGGCATTGGAGTCCTGGTAAGTATCTTTCATCTAAGACAAGCAATTGAAACTAAGGGCTAACAATTGGGTAGGGCATTATATTTACTGTGACTTGTGTTCCAGAGACGAAAGGCCGCTCAACGATGACTGAAGTATGGGCATAGGCCTTGTGGATGGATATACTGTAACTGCAACTATTATTATAACTATTCTATGTATCAATTATATTCTTTTCATGTTATTTGTGCCGATTTGTATCCATTTGTGTCGTTTACATTATTTATGTTGATTTATGTTGATCTAAATAATTCATGTTATAAGGTTGACGTTTATTGGTTGATATAATTATTTGTGCCAACTCACTAATCCAGTAATTGTGACCGCTATTTCCCAATTCAAACACTCAATTTTGGGCTATCAGTAAATTTCAGAACAGAGTAACTTCAAGTGATTACAAACAAACATGTCATCACACCCTTGGCCCTGCCGGCCACAGCCTTTGCACAGCGGTAGCTTTTTTCAAAGCTTTTTTCTTTTCCTTTTTTTTTCATATTCCATTTCGCCCATCGACGGAACATCATCTCGACACATTACAACAATGCCTACCAGATTGACCAAAACCAGAAAGCTTAGAGGCCACGTCTCAGGTGCGTATACTTTTGCTTTGCTGTTTCATGAATTATGAAGAGAGTGCCTGTTGCGATTTGCGAGACAGAGCCAGTAAATCTACGACCGAAGACTGTTGAGCAGACTAAACCTGTCGACGACGAAGAGACGAAACATTTTTTCGATTGTAGTTGTACAGCTCGTTTCACCGAGCCTCGTCACTCTCTTTTGGCACTACCACCTCACAAGATCAATACTAACTATCCTTTAGCCGGTCACGGACGTGTTGGAAAGCACAGAAAGCATCCCGGTGGTCGTGGTATGGCCGGTGGTCAGCACCATCACCGTACCAACATGGATAAGTACCATCCCGGTTACTTTGGAAAGGTTGGTATGAGATACTTCCACAAGCAACAGAACCATTTCTGGAAGCCCGTCCTTAACTTGGACAAGCTGTGGACTCTTATCCCCGCCGAAAACAGAGAGAAGTACATTGCTTCTGCTTCTGAGTCTGCTGCTCCCGTCATTGACACTCTTGCTGCTGGTTTCGGAAAGGTCCTCGGTAAGGGTCGTTTGCCCAACGTTCCCGTCATTGTCAGAGCCAGATTTGTCTCCAAGCTCGCTGAGGAGAAGATCAAGGCTGCTGGCGGTGTCGTCGAGCTGATTGCTTAAATATTTTGTATTTTAAAGAAAAGAAACCTCAAAATGGAATGTGCTTGTTGAAAGATCATGGGCAAGGGCTCCTGTAACCGTATTTCAATATCTCATAATGTCAAGGATTCTCGTGTCTCAAAATCTTGATCTTCGTTTATTTCATCGAGCTTAATACTGTTCTTGCATCTATTTTACAATAGTTTGAATCATGACTGGCTACGAAAATTGGAATGTAGAGGAGTCTATTCCTCAAAAGCTCCGCGAGCAGATTGAATTTTTGCGCCAGTCACCCAGCCTCAATACCGGCGATGGCTCTCTGACCAACATGTTTGCGTTCCTCCATATTGTGAGGCAGCTAAAGGTGACCCGTCGCACTGGCTGGGTTGATTACAAGGTCACCGGTGCCGGTATGTAATCCCATCTAGAACGTTCACTCGAGGTTGTCTAACCCTTTTTCAGAGTCCATCTCGGATCACATGTACCGCATGGGTGTCATTTCGATGCTGTCAAACAATAAATCACTTGACACAAACAAATGTGTCAAAATGGCGCTTGTTCATGATATGGCTGAAAGCATTGTTGGCGATATCACGCCAGTCGATCCCATCCCTAAGGAAGAAAAGCACCGACGCGAGTATGAAACTATGAAGTATCTGACTGGTACGCTGCTGGCACCTTTCAACAGCCAAGCTGCGACAGAAATCATGGATCTCTGGGAAGAGTATGAGAACATCACTAGCCCTGAGGCGCGGTTTGTAAAGGACGTTGACAAGTATGAGTTGATGATGCAGTGCCTAGAGTATGAACGTGATTTTGAGGGAACGAAAGATCTCTCGGTCTTCATGACCGTAAGGGAGAGTATCAAGAGCCCAGAGGTTTCGCAGTGGGCGGACGCTGCCATTGCACTTCGTAACGAGTACTGGCAACAAACAAAGAAATAAAGGCAGTTTAGGATATAGGTATTTATACGCATATATATGTATATTCAGTGGCATGATAGATGAAGCTCCCTGGCGATCTATCGCAAAAGCCTTTTGATCAGGTACCGACATTTGGGATGTTTTGTTCGGGAATTGGGAGGTTGAAAATTTTGGTGAAACTTTTTTCTTCAACCTTCACATCAAGATCAACAACCATGAAAGTGCTAGTAGCTGACGAGGATTCTGGAAGTCTCAAGGGTGTGTAGTTTATCTTTTATTAACTACTGCTTGAATTGCGAAGGCTTACTTTTTAGAAATTGTCTTTGGTAGAGGCGCCGATACAAGCAAACTGACTCAACCACAACCAGAGAGCATTGAAACTTACGCCAACGGAGGACGAGCACGATATATCCAGCGCCTCTTGCGAGTAAACAACAAACATGTAAGTTATTGCTTTCACTGCAAGTGTTCTTCTGCTAACCTGTCAAGATTCTCGCTGCCCGAAGTGATGGATCTGTAGGACTATATTCAATCGCGCCCGTTGATGGTGAAAAGTATCATTTGATTCGGGAATGGACTGTTGGAACAGCTATGTCTTCTGTGTCTACCGACAAAGACTCAAAACCTGATGCAGTGGTTGAGCTGGTACTTTTGAAGACTGGAGTTGCATTGTCCGCCAGCCGCAAAGGCAAGATCGTGCGGTACAATTTGGATCAAGGGACGTCCAGGTCACTTGACGTTAAGGGTCCGCTTGATGCGTTCACGGTACACCCGCTGCAAAGTTCAGTGGTAGCTGTAGGTGGACAGGAACGTGATACAGAGATTCTAGAACTATTTTGGAATGATGATGATGCTGAAAAAGCAGCCACATATAAATCGCTATGGCAGGCGAAGAATGTGAAACATGACCGACTAGATTTGCGTGTACCAGTGTGGGTTAAGCGTGTTTTTTTTCTCGACGCCGAAGCGAAGCAGGAAGAAGAAGAAGGAGCCAATTTTTACAAGTTTCTTGTTGTAACAAGGTATGGACAATTTCGGTTATATGACACAAAGATTGGCCGAAGACCCCGAAAGGATGTTAAACTTAGCGAGCACCCTATTTCAGTGTGCGAGCGAGGCATTGGATTTGCTGCCAACACTGTGGTGGCTGCGGACACGAGAACGTCGACCTACGTCGTGGATATCAGTAACTTGAAAATGCTGGGTAAGCTTTCAGGAGCCACAGGCGCCGTGCAAGCGTTAGATGCACAGACAAACGAGGTTTCAGTAATTGCGACAGGTGGGCTTGACCGCTACTTGCGCGTATTTGACCTAGCAACGCGAAATGTCGAGGCCAAAGTGTTTACGGGGACACACATCACGGCAGTACTTATACTAGAAGGGTTCACAGAAGACTTTGGCGCTGCGTCCGTTACTGAGCTTACCGATGGCGGATTCAGGCCTAAATACAAGCGTGGGCGTGAAAGCGATAGAGCGGGTGACGAGAATGAGAATGACGAGCTGTGGGAACAGCTGGAAGAGGTGAGCGGCGGCGCGAATAAGCAGGAAGCTAGCAAAAAGAAGAAGAAGGCCAAGAATGGCTCTGCGAAGTGACCGCCGGCGAACTAAAGAATTGACGATGTGTATATTTTTTGTTGCTCAGAGTATTTTAGACATAAGGTGCTTCACAATTGCAACTTGCGATAGTACTGGTAAATTAAGGAAAAAATGCTTCAAAGGGACTTTTTTATTTCATTTAATATTTTTATTCTTTTTCATATGTTTTTTCCGTGAATTCATTTCAATCGCCAAGCTGCTTGAGCTCACTTGAAGCCAAAGCCCAACAATCGGCCAAGCATGATAGCAGGCTCACATACCCATTTCGTAGTCGCAGCAAACACCTCCAGCAAAACCATCGCTTCGTAAACCAACCACATAACCATGACTAGCTCAACAACAATCACGCCCGGCTCCAGCTGTGGCAGCGTATCTGCTATGGCATCAATGGGGCGCAGGATGAAGGAGAGACGGACGAGCGATCTGAATGCATCCAAAACAGTGCGTAGTGCATGTTTGGCGCTGGCGGTTTTGTTGGTAGAGGTTGCGAAACCGGTAGGTTGGAGAATGTGGGATGTGGTTTGGCTGTGGAGGCTTGCAATGGCTGTACGAGGTACAACATACGCTGATCCTGCTGCACTAGAATGCTGATGTTGATGGTGATGGCTACTCATGGCGTGGGATAAGGATCGATGGTCCATTGCGGCATAAGGAGGAGGCACCGCTCCCAAAATCACAGGCGAACTGAGATGACCACTAGCCGAAGAAGCTGGTGTGGAAATGGACTCCTGAGGCGGCGACATTGACACTGCTCGTTTGGTTTCACGATCACCGTGAACAGTACTGGTGCTGCTATTACTGTGGCGACCTGCAATTCCTTTAGTTCTGACACTGCCATGGCCATCAGTTGGCATTAACAGAGACGACCGTATCTTTGCATTAGTATTTGATGCATTAATAGGACCACCTACACCACCACCGGGCGTGGGCATTTGAACGGGGCCGTCCATTACGGAATAAGTATCATAATGAAGGTGTCCATCTGATGCTTCTGTTGCGGGGACTCCAGCTGAGGATCGGATGGAGTATACGCTCGGGGGATATTTCTGAATAGACTTGTCTGTGATTGGGATTCGGACGTTATTGCTAGAACGGGCTGACGACGAGGATCCGGATGTGGTGGAGGGCATACCTGCAGTTACAATTGCATTTGTGCCGGCCTGCAGTGCGTCGGGTTGGCTACCACCACTACTGTCACTATGGTTCTTGCTATTGTTATGGCCACTAGCAGCGCTGCCGCTATTAGTGCTATTGCTCTTTTTTGAATTTCTGCGCCTCGATTTGGCATGTTCTTCCTCAAGATCCACCATCTTACTCCATGCTGCTAATTCTTTTGTAGTAGCGGCGCCCCAAAAGCCATTTAGTTGTTGTTGTTTTCCGGCGCTTTTTGCTTGCGCTTTAGCTCCTGTCTTGGCTTCACCGCTTGCCCCTTTCCCTGCTGCCGTTGCCTGGAACCGATCATATCCAAGATATGCAAGCGGAACTCCTACGGTCTTTTCCCCTCGCCGTGTTTTGCCAGCTGCAGTATTGACAGAGTATTGCGATTGTGGATACAGTTCCAGAGGGTATGGGTGTTGTGGGATTTGTGAAAAATTAGAGGGTGCATATGAATGAATTGAGCCGTCGTCATCGTTGGTTTGGTTTTTACGCTGGTGCTGCTCTTTTGGTTTCGGAGGAGACTTTTTGGTGTCGCCTTTCACGGCACCGTTAGTTCCCTTAGCAGTTCCTTTGGTAGCTCCTTTGGCATTAGTGCCTTTTGGAACTTGCTGCTGCTGGCTCTTTGTATTTTTTGCGGGCTTCTTCGTGGAATCCTGATTGATCTTGACGTTTTTTGCAGTTTTGTTAGGCACAATGTTCTGTTTTGGTTTTGGTTTGGCTTTCACTACCGATGCTGATGGTGGTGCCTGCTTGCCAACCCCCAAACTTCCTCCAACAGATGCTAGCCGGTCATAGATCCCCTTTGCTGAGAAAGGGGAAACCTTACGGTTGTCGTTGGTCGCAGCTGCCATGACTCAGGTGCTCCCGCTGCTGTGGCTGCTGCTGTGAATAGAGATAGATTCAGACTTTGAATCTTAACAACTCTACAGTGCTACAGTGCGCGTCTGTGATAGATCAACACTACTATGAGGCTCTCGCAATTGAGAGAAACTGACAGAAATCAATTACAATTGATCAAGAAGAAAGAGAAGAAAAGAAGTAGAAAAAAAGAAGGAGTAGAACTCTGTTGAAATATATGTTCAGCTACTCCTTGTAGTCTGTGCTAAAACATGCTAAAACATGCCAACAGCGAAACAGCCAAACTGCTCTATGCATCTTGTGCAACTATTTGGTTTTTCATCATGTTAAGTCTATACTCTTTCCCTTGAATTTCTGAAATTTTCCGTTTGTGACACATTTTTTTGAGGGTCTCCCATCGGATCTAACTACAATTGCAGTTGCTATATGGTAGTCCTAGGTTACTCCTAAAGGACTTTGCCAGTGCTGGTTGGAGCCAGAAACTTCAGAAGAAAGTGCGTGAAGACTTTTGAGCCTTAAATTCTAACGCTGGGTTTATTTTAAATCAGATCTAGATCTTAGCGGAAGTCGCATGTGCGTATTTTTTTTTTCGTGAGCAGGATAAAGTCTTTATATGAAGTGCAAAGTGTTGTAATAATATTGTGAGATTAGAAGTTTGAGCTTGTGGGCTTTTGGTTTCAAGAACGCCAGCCTGAAAACAAATGCAAAATGTCCAAGCTAGAGTGTGTAGATCTAGGCTGTATACTGTATA
Source organism: Geotrichum aggregatum (assembly GCA_030564925.1). Classification (NCBI taxonomy): domain Eukaryota; kingdom Fungi; phylum Ascomycota; class Dipodascomycetes; order Dipodascales; family Dipodascaceae; genus Geotrichum; species Geotrichum aggregatum. Next base: position 234,986 of record JAJMAH010000011.1, read on the forward strand.
TATGTAGCTGCCTGTGAAGGTGATGAAAACTATCAAAAAGGGATTCAGGGTCAAGTCTAGCGGCTCCTGAGCAGACATAACCCATTTGACTTGGGTTGCAGCTGTACGCCCAAGAATAGTAGTCAAGAGGTCTAGAGACGTTTGCATAGACACCTAAGCTTAGGTTCTCTTCTTTCGCATGTGATTTTCCTTGTGCAGGGAACATGAAGCTCAAAAGCAACAGGAAGGTGGGATCGTTCTCTGTAGATTTCGGATATAACTAGCGGATGTTGGCGGCGTGAATAACTTTGCAGAGCTTGCGCTATATGCAGAACCTTCAGATTAAGCGGGTCGCTTATAAGCTTGCGCGCGGTACAGAGTTAAATGCAGTGAACAACATAGTGTAGCTACACACACTGCACACACTGCACTACACACTGTACTACGCGGTGAGTCGGTGGCTACATTGACCACACGGCAGAACTGCAAGTAGAGAGCGCTGGCAGACCTTGACACAGCTCGCAATTGGTAGATGCAATAGGTAGATGGCGTCTCCTGAGTCCTGTCAGTTACCACAGTAATATATACATGATCACGGAGAGCGACATCTAGATCTGTTGGTTTGAACCGCGATATTGTGACAATGCCTGTGATAGTGGTCACTTGATTCCGATTCCGGTTGCCTACGCATGTGTCTGAGATAATGAGAGATCCGTGCGTGACCATCAAAGACTATGGCTTTTCGAATGTTGGGCCCGCTCGGCACTGAACGAAGAACCAGCCCGCTCGGCACTGAACGAAGAACCAGCCTGGTCGGTAGCCGGGTCAAGGTCTGGCGACTCCCTCGCAGCATACTGTGCATTCAGTTATCGCACTGCACAACTCGATCTAGCCAAGCCGCAATTTTACATGCCAGGTGCTTTTGGATAGAGCGCCCAGGATTTTTCTTTAAGGCAGCAAGAGATGGGCCGGAAAACATACATCTAAACCATACGTCCATACCTTGGAATACGCGAAGTCCATATTAAACCGAAAGAGGCTTTATTCACATCCCGGAATGCATACTGATCAACAAAAGACGCTATATAAATATGGTTTACTCTTGAAAAAGAGCTTGAAGAAAGACAAGAAGAAAAAATCAGAGCAGATTTTGTACAAGGGAAATTATACGGTGAGAGAGATAAATATTGGGTCCACAAGACACAAGCTATTGTTCAAATAGTATGTATGCTGCTTCGCTTTTTTTTTTCTTTTTTTTTTTTTTTTTTTGGCCTGGCTTGGCGTTCTGCTCGCTTTCTAAAGAATGAACCCGCGATCCAATACGCCGATAGCTCGCGCATCTTCACCCCAAGTAACCTTTTCATACGGGATGTCCTGAACATTGAAGCTAGGCAAACCAGGTAAAGTGGGTGCAGCCCTGCTGCGTAGCTTGTCATCATTAGAATATTGCTGCTTCTCGTTGAGCATTAGTGACGCTGGAGGAGGCAGTTTGTTGATGGCGGCCGGTGTTGGGAGCGGTAATTTGACGCCAGCAGTCGGTGCATTAGACGTAGCAAGTGCAAGCGGCGGAGAGGTCGACGTGGACGGCGAATGTGACGTTTTTCTAATCTTGTTGGGATTGTGCACTGCCAGAGGACTTGCTCTACGGGAATTCAGCTTGTTAGAATGAGCAATTAACGGAGTCGGTGCTGGAGGCCCTGTGGGAGAATTGGCACTGGGGCCAGAAGGAGGAATAGGCGGTGCCCCATAAGGCATCGGTTCTTTCTTCACGAAAGGCGCAGGCTGAGGAATTGGCTGCGACTGTTGTTGAGGTTGCTGAGGTTGCTGAGGTTGCTGGTGCTGCTGGTGCTGCTGGTACTGTTGGTACTGCTGATGTTGCTGATGTTGCTGATGTTGCTGATGTTGCTGGTGAAGTTGGTGTTGGTGCTGGTGCTGGTTTTGCAAATAATGGGAAGGGGGCTGCTGGTGTTGCGGCGGAGGAGTCGGGTAAGGATACTGAGATGGCTGTTGATGTCCCATGTGTGGAGGGTTATCAGGCATGGGCATTAGACCTCGAGACTGAAGCATAGGGCTACCAGAGTTCGGCATTCCTGGAATGTACTGGCCTTGAGGGCCCGGCATGCCTGGGTGGCTCTGATGGCCCTGGTGCGCATAATGTGGGTGTACAGGCATTTGCATGGGATAGTGCGGTGGAGGATGATACCCAGGCATGGGCATTGGAGGGTACCCCTGTGAGGGATGGGACTGTGGAGGGGGAGGAGGAGGATGCCTCTGTTGCCCAGGCGGTGCATTGACCATTACACCTGCTCCAGGGCCGTGAGCAGGGCCTGGCATGCTATGGAGCGGGTGCTGAGGAGCACCCTCAAAGGGGTTCGATGCGTCAGGATAGAGGCTCTTGGGAATTAGGATGTTTTCGAGATTGGGGTCCAGCGACGGTTGAATCAGTTTATTGGCCGTTATATGACTTCTCGAGAAGTATGAAATGAGGTGTAGTTTGAGGTTGTTTGTGGTTTGTATCGAGAAGGACTGCTTCATGAGCCCATCTGGCTTATATCGATATCCGTCGGACATGCTGTCATCTTGAGGCGGCACGCTGTCCTGTTTATCGTTCTCGTCATCCTGACTAGGCTCGGACCGCTTGCCTTCCATTTCTCTATAGGTGAGAAACGAGCCCGACACGCGCGAAGCACTCCAGGACTTGCCGTCCGTCCAGCGTCGCATACCTGCCTCGCGCTCGTCCCAAACGAAGACAGAACCAGACACGATGGCCTGGCGCTCCTTTTCCGAGAGCCTTCGCTGAACTCGCGGGAGCACACCGAGGCGACAGGCCTCAAAGAGAATGATTGCGTCCAGAGGGGTTCTGACGTGGCCGTGATACGTTTCCATGGACATGATGGTGGCGGTAGTGGGGATTGTGGGCGTGGTAGATGGGCAGCTGGTAGTGTTAGACAATACAACTGAAGACGAAAGAAGAGTGAGAAGGAGGAAAAGAAGGAAAATTGAATTTTATTGATGCGTCATTAAAGTGGCGGCGCAAATATGGCAAAAAACAAAAAAGACCAAAAAGACAAAGAAGAATTTCAAGAAACAATTTTACTTTGGACATCAAAAGCAATTATCTTGCTGGGCATCCTTTAGCGTTGTCGTATTAACGGAAAAAGCAACTCTAAGGCAAACCTTAAGCCCGATATGCGTTAAATGTGCACTAGCCTGCATGACTGGGCTAGAAATGAATGCGCATGAGTCGCATCTGGGAAACTCTGAACGCGTGCAGTGTGTGCCCAGAGCGATTAAACCTGAGACTCTAGCCGCATTGAGCTTTTACGTTGAATTATGTAATAAGCTTATAAATAAGGTTTAGTTTGAGTCAGGGGGTCAGTCAAAAAGCAACTAAATATGTCTTTTCTTTATTCTGTCACTTTTAATTCTTTTTTTAACACTTTTCTATGCTTTTCCTTTTAATTTGGAACCGCAGCCTGAAACATTTTGAACAGCTTTTCGCTACATTTGAAAAACATTCGAATCCTCTGACAGACATTAGACAGATATGAAAATACAGCGCTGCTAAACGCTGAATGGACCAAGACCCCAAGAGCAATGCCCAAGCTATCGCGACAAGCCCAGCCAAACTGGCCTAGCTCGGCGTTTACCGCATACGCACAATTTAAGCATGAATACCGTAATTGAGACCATGCAACTCACGTTAAACGTCTTGATTGGAGGATCTCCGGGTAGTTAGCCTAAACAGGCTTCAAAATAGCACGTGTAAACTGTACTCTTTAGCGTCAAGAAAAAGGCCTAGCCGATAAATCTAGTTGTCACAGTAACGAGCTGCTGACAGCCAGACCAGCGCTAGTTACGAGGCTGTTACTTTTTAGATGCGCTGTAGCCAATTTCCAAACAAGGCGCACGCGCACCTTTAAAGCACGCATTGTTGCGCTTCTTTATGCTTCTTTATGCATGTACATGCTTCTCTATGCTGCCGCGTGCGTTGCCATGCCATGTCATGCATGCACATTTATGGTTAATTGAGTTAATTTGCCCTTTGCAGTCTGTGATTAAAGATATTACAAGATTTTTCTAAGATTTTCTGGCACAAACAAGCCTTGTCAGTGGTTCTTGGCCGCTCCAAATGAAGCTACTCCTTCTTCACGCGCATGAGAAATGCACGATTCGTGGTAGCTCGGAATTAAGCTTAATTTCAGGGTTTGGGAGCGCATAATTTTGACACTTGTGCCTTGTGACTTGCGCGCAGACTCGTAAAAAGTTTATGTGCTAAGTGCCATCTATGATTTCATTGTGGGTACTCCTACACAGGATCTTAAGAGAGTCTATTGTAGGTAGCTAGGCTTTAAAAACAAGGCCATGGTTGCCACGATAGGGCGCAAATTCAGGCTGCTTCCACCCCTCGAGCACAGTTTCCTCATCGACTATCTTGTACACCTCCACGCCAAGTGGACGGCAGCACGAGATCATATCGACCTCACTACCCTCAGTTTCGCCCCAGCCCCACAGCGATAGGTCTCCGCCCGGGCATGCAGAAAGGGCACACAGAATGTCAACCTCTGCAAAGAATTCAAAATGGTCGTCTTTGGTGCTAGGGCATGTTTCCATAAAGTATTGCTCCTTCTCGTTGAGCCCAGTGACCTGGAAGACGTTGAGAACGTCGTGTACGTCAAACTCAGTCAGTCCGTGCGGGATTACTGCACGCACAAGATTGCTATGGCAGTGTACGTCCACTTGCTCTCCGGCAAGAAGAGCGTCTACGTAAGGGTCGCATCGTGTTCCCATGAGGTCGTGCACACGGCCACCCCACTTGTCCTCGCCGTAGTCTGCCAGCGTGTCGCTAGTGATAGTGACTAGGGGCCGCAGGTACGGCAGACATGACCAGAGCCGGTCGTAGGTACTGACGTGTGCCTGGTGCAGCTGCCTCGTGCGGGCTGCCCAGAATCGCTCGCGTGGGTTAGCAGCGCTCCAGATGTTGAGATCGCCCACCTGAGGACCTTCGGGGGTAGTTAAGCGCACAACATGACCAGCGGGTACTTTCCAAGCTTTGGCAGATCGGATGGGGATTGTGAACTTGTCGACTAGAACACGCCCGTTGGGGGAGTTGCCTGTGGCTGCGATACGGTCGTAAAGCGCGCGGTCGGCATACAGTGGAGATTTCTTGGACGTAGGAAGGTATGCGGGAGTAGGAGGCTTGGCCTCGTTAGCTTTCTTTTGTTCAGAGTGCTGGATAGATGGAGTCATATTATATAGAGAATGCTTGAACGAATTATTGGCCTCTGGTCGCGCTACCGTCCTTTTATATGGACAATCAGGCGGCGTTGGGATTCCGTCCATCTCACCCAAATTCAGACAAATGGAGACTTTTTTATCAACGTTTTTGGGGTCGGATCCTGTACGGGTTGGCCCGAGATGCCCTAACATGACGAAAAAAAGCGAGGACATCAAGTCCCTCGTTTGTTGCTGCCAAATCCATGGGCACAACTTGTCACGTTGGGTATACAACAGCTTTGATCGCTAAATTCTCTGCTCGTCTCTACACACCATGAACAGTCCACGTCCGTCTCACTCGGGGCCTACGCTAGCTCGCCCGCCCCGCGACGATTCTATTGGCCTTCTCATTCAAGACGTTGGAGTGGGTGTCGTATGGGTAAATAGACTATATTCATGACTGGCTCGCGCTGACAACTCTTTTTTAGGGCCTCTGGTTATCTCGCACACATGTGTGGTACAAATATATTGTCACTATATTCGGCGAGGTTCTGCTTTTACTGGCACTCTACGGCGTCTCTCGCCTCATTGACCTCACACCTGTGCTAATTCCGGCATCGGTAATCTGTATGCTGGCGTTGTTTCTCAGCCTTCTTTTGATGGAGGTGGCTGTAGGCACGCGCAAAGTAAACGCTCTGTTGCATGTATTTGACCTGGGAACTGGGTTTTCGCTCAAATGGATGAGCATCTTTTTCACTCCTAGCTTTGTAACTTTGCCGCTTGCTGAAAGTGTGTCCCTAGCGGAGGCTTTTGAAATCGGCGCAGTGTTTCTTATTGGCTGGTTTGTCACTATGGCCTTAATGGTTTACATGGTTTGGGGCCTCCAGCGTCTGCTCGGAACGACTCGAAAAGCTGCTATTGATGATTTTCGCTCTGATTATACTCCAGGAACTGTATCAAGCTCGGTAGTTGAGCTGATATCACGTCCTGGATCCATAACTCCAGCGCTGACTACGCCACAGCCAGTCGCTGAAATCAACCGACCAAACAATCCTGGCGTAGACGCGCTTTTTGATGAGAACTCTCCTCCTTCAACTCCTGTTACCCAGCAGCCTGGGGCCACTATAACACTTGCAAACAGGTCTAAGGAGATTGCGGCTCTAGTAGCTAGTAAGTTTGATTACATTGCTTACTGGACGCTTTTCGTCATTGGCTTTGGCGTCTACTTGGGTACTGGTTACACTATGCCCGTGCAACTGGCAGTGCTCACGCTCGCGTTCCGCTATGCGTTGCTCCTTCCCGCAAAGTACAAGCTCTATCTACACCCCATTTTGGTGTGTGCGGGCTTTACGATTCTAGTCATTTACATTTTATCGCTGATCTACGGCGAAAGCCTGGACGAGAGCTTGCGAAAGTTCAAGACGGGACGAAACTATCTGACTTTATTCTCAAAAAAAGACGTTCTTCCGGGAGCCGGAGATGTCATATCAACTCTCCTGGACACAAGCATTGTAGTGCTCGCCATTCCAATGTACAATTACCGGTCTGATCTAAAAAAGAATTTTGTTCTATTAACTGTTCCATGTGTGTTTGCCTCACTCGCCTCATTTTTCGTCTACCCGCCTCTGTGCTACGCTATTGGTATTTCTCAAACTCGGTCATTGGCATTTGTGGCACGCAGCGTAACACTTGCTTTAGCGCTCCCCGTTGTCAACACACTGCAGGGCTCAGATACGCTAGTTGCCGTTGTGGCCATCTTGTCGGGAATAATAGGCGTTATTTTCGGCTCGCTTGTCTTGGGCAAGCGAGGGCTGCGCGTTCGAGACGACGACTACGTGACTCGTGGTGTATCCCTTGGCATCAATAGCAGCGCGGTAGCCAGTGCGCATCTACTAACGTCAGACCCTCGAGCGGGTGCTTTGAGCAGTCTCAGTTTTTTTCTTTATGGGACGATTCTCATTATTCTGGCTGCCATCACTCCGCTGGCTAATCTCATTCGCGCGTGGGTTGACTTGGGGCCGCTGTAGCAGGTATCGTTGCAGCCACGTGTTTTTCGCCTTTGAGACGTCTACAAACCTCATTATGGACCCTTTAAAGTAGGGCTCAAGTTCGTGGTTCACATTTTGTGTTTTCGTAATTTTATATGGTCATTTACACCGTCTATAGACTCTATAGGCCAAAAAACTCTAAATATTCATCGCACCACTGAATTCTTCCTCCCCACATTTCTAGTCCCTAGACGCATAGTACTGCTGGCTGCTCCTCCACATCCACTACTCCTAACAGGCCAACCATGATCCCGGACTCCTCAAGGCGTCGCCTGTCTCTGAGCACCAAGCTCAAAACCATGTTTGCGCCCTCTCACAACCACAGCACGCCGCCTGGTCCCTCCACTAAACAACCCGAGTCCGCCACGCCCGCCCCGCTCTCCCAGTCATCCCGACAGTCAGAGCAAAATGCACAGGTGTTATCGCCAACTACCAAGGCAAAAGGACCTGCGGGAACGATACCACATGTCTCGCTCTCGCCTTCGTCCTCATCCCCTGTGTCACCCGAAGCCAGACCTCTTTCGGCGTCTTCACCTGAAATAGGACCGCAACGCGCCCTCTATTCCGCGATTCCTGCCTCGTCACAGATAGCACTAGCCACACCTCCTAGCACACACCAGGATGACAACACATCTGCGGGCGCTTTTGTTCAGGACCCGAACACTGGGCTGCATTATCATAGACTCAAGTCGGCTCGCCGGCAAGAAAAGCTGGGCGGCATGCTTCGAGACATTTTGGGAACTGGCAAAAAGGTGCGCGACGACGCTGTGTCCGCTATCCCCGACCTCGGCTTGTCTGGTGGCAAAGCTGGCCTGAAGAATAGCCACTCCACAGAGAAGGATCCGCTGTCGCTCATGTCCGGTCTGGTGTCCCAGATCAGAAAAGGTGAGGCAGACGCGGGCCATGTGGTCAAGAATTCCTCGACTGAAGCATCTATGTCCCTTATTCAAAAGTACGGCAAGTGCCAAGAGGTTATTGGAAAAGGCGCATACGGTACCGTTCGCGTTGCGCACAAGTTTGACCGAAACACGCAGTCCGAAATTCTGTATGCTGTTAAAGAGTTCAAGCGCCGTTCGCAAGAAGACGAGAGCCATTTTCACAAAAGGTTAACGAGCGAGTTTTGTATATCGTCTTCGCTCCATGACATTAACATTATCTATACACTGGACCTCATGAAGGATACGCGTGGCGAGTACTGCCAAGTTATGGAGTACTGCGATGGCGGCGACCTGTACTCGCTAATCTTGGCACGCGAAGGCGGACTATTTCAGGATGAGGCAGACTGCTTTTTTAAACAATTGATCCGTGGCCTTGTTTACATGCATTCAATGGGCATTGCCCACTGTGATCTCAAGCCCGAAAACCTACTGTTAACCACGAATGGCGTGCTGAAAATCTCGGATTTCGGTAACGCCGAGTGCTTCCGAATGGCTTGGGAGACTGAGGTGCATCTATCCACCGGTGTCTGTGGATCGAGACCTTACATTGCTCCTGAGCAGTTTCGCGATAAGGAGTTTGATCCGCGCGGCGCCGACGTGTGGGCTATTGGCGTCATTTATATGGCCATGCGGACTGGCTCGTACCTGTGGCAGGTGGCCGTTCCCGACGAGGACGAGTACTACGAAAAATACATTAAAGCGCGGAAGGAAAAAAACGGGTACGAGCAAATTGAAAAGCTGCGCCGCGAGCGATGTCGGAACGTTATTTACAGCATTCTGGATCCCAGTCCAGTGCGTCGGATCAGTGCAAAGCAGGTACTAAACTCTGAATGGGTGAGAGGAGTCAAGCTATGCGAAGCTGGCGAGCGTGGATACTAACGAAAGTAATGTGAAATGATATGAAATTAAAAGAAAGAAGAAGCTATTGAACTGCTATAGATATTATAAACAATTGCAAGCTGATAAGTTAGCATAATGTCAACTAGGAAGGACTATTAAAGTAGCCAAAAAGCAGCGTATATCTCAGGTAAACAAATTCTCAACACAGATTGATTTAGACAGGGATAACTGTTTAAATAATTTTTATCATCATTATACAGCACTGGAGAACTGAAAAAGATGGTACTTACTTGAATGAAGCTGCTGTTTGGAGGAAAAAAAGAATTAGAGGAAAGAAGAAAAAAATGATTTAAATAGAACTTCTTATTCGGCTAGTTACCCTGCTGTCGGCACCTAACCAAAGTCACATGGCTTAGCCTGGCCACTAGCGATAGAACCGATCATCATGCAGAGATATATGCAAGACCAAAATCTACCACTGAAAGTTATTTGCCAAATAGCTTTCGATCGGTTTCAAACCTTCAGAGTTTGTGCTCATACAGGTTTGTGAAGACCTACTTCGATCTTTAAGTCTAGGTCTACCCCGGCGACATATTGCTCCTTTTATATAGCATCGAGAGTATTACCTCTGGCTTTCACTTCTTCCTCTCACTAGGCTGAAATGGAATATCATATGAACAAATTCTCAATGAGGATTTGACTTCCTTTGACCCTCTCTAGCGTCATGTTTGATCTAGAGCATCATAGACCTGGTTACAAACGTCAGATGTTCGACTGTGACACTACAAGCTTAAGCATCTACCTCAAGAAGTAACTCCGTCTTTGAGTAGGTTCTATGGGCTCAAACAAATTCTCTCGAATTTCCAAGTCTTAGAACAGTATTTGCCTACATCGTGAGGCGTCATCAACACGAAATCTCTCTCCCTCCCCAAAATTGTACACACTTCGCCGCTTGCTCTACTTGCCTACTACTTACCTTCAATGTCGCTCCTCGCAATCGCTTAAGCCTCGCCAGCCTCGTCGCGAAAACCCTTGCCCTGACACAAATGCACCAACGCTGCTTGCACGCCTGGGCAAGGGCTGAAAATTTTCACGCAATGAATATTCCAGACTCACGAAGAAGCCCTGAAAGAAAAAAAAAAGAGCACCAAATTTCATAGCATTATACGACGGATTAACGCGAATATCGGCCATAAAATTGACCAAAATTTGGGGGAATCTAGTTCATTCAGTTGTACAATTTCCCGGCTTTTTTTCTGAAAAAATTTCATCTGTTTGACGCGTTTCTGGTGTTTACAAACTGCACCAGTTGTGCACGCGTTCTCTAAACTGCTACGTGCCCCTCTGGCTTAAGACAACGCAACAACGCTCAATCACCATCGATTATCCTCGGAACAGCGCCAATCTGAAGCTCCATCACCGCCAAACTAAATCTGCCTGTTTTGCTCGCTGCTTGCTGTTTTACAATTCATCAGCTTCGTGCTGAGGGTCGATAACCCTAACCTGACTCACTATGGCCAATCCTGCTTCCTCTTCGGCCCGTTTCAGGCAGCGCAAGATCAGCGTCAGACAAACCCTTGCCGTGCTTTGGCAGTCTGATCTACCTGATCTAGAAGACGAGCAGCCGCGCGAACTCCAACAGGTTGAAACTGGTGTTGAGAAAGGCGAAGAAGAGGTATGTGCTAATTGAATTTTTACAGATATATTGACTAACACAATCAGGAACATCACTTGCAAGCAGCCATCAACGCTTCGCTTGCCAATAGCTCAGGCGGGAAAGTTGAACAAGTCTACATCCCTACCCCCGATGCTTCGAAAGCTTGGAAAGACTTTCCTAAATACTATGCAAAAGACTTTTCTGAGCCAAGCACTTACATTTGCTTTTCTGCTACGGTTGAAGAAACAGCAGGATGCTCTTACTGTATGAACGAGAATGACAGTGCCTTTCTGAAAAAATTTAATGCTGGGCAAGCTCAACCGTGTAGCGAAGATGAGTTTGAAGTCATCATGAGCAAGTTTGAGGACACAATTGCGGAAAAACAACCGTTTCTATGTATGGATCCTTCTCAAGTGCTTACTTTCAAGGAGCTGGCTCCGTTAATTATGGAGCAAATCGTGGAAGCTGAGAACGTTCACACAAACCCAGAGTATCTTCTTCAGTTAATTCATTCGTCCAAAACAAAGAAAAAGTCCAACAAAAGTACACTTGTTTCATTCAAACAATACGGCGAGGCTTTGTATGCTCATTGGAAAGAGTGCAAAATCAATCGTAAAGGAAAACCCATCACGGCTACTTTGAACTTGGAGGATAATGACAAAGATGACGGAGACCCTTATGTTTGCTTTCGGCGACGAGAAGTTCGACAGGTGCGCAAAACCCGCCGAACCGATACCCTCAGCTCGGAAAAGCTACGCAAGCTTTTTAGTGAAATGGAAAGTGCGAAGAAGATAATGGGAATGGTGGCTCATCGTGAGACTATGCGAAGAGAGGCTCTTCAACTAGAAGTGGACATCTTCAATAGTAGATGCAAAATGAAAGCTTTAAAAAGAACACTCAACATCAAGGGTGATGATGAAGACCTCGTTACGCATAAAAAGCGGAAAATTGCAACACCTGCTAAGGTTACCGAAACTCCAAAGCCTGTTGCTGTCGCCCATGATCCCCAGCCTCCAGTCGAAGCTCCACCTGTTGTTACTGCTCAGCCTGTTCAACAAGTGCCACCAAATGTGAGGTTACCGCCGAGTAAAATTCCTGACATGGATCTTGTATCGCTGGAACAGGTGGTTAATGATAAGGATATTGCCATAAAAGCCGCCGTTAAAGAAAAACTGAGAGTCAGAACACAAGCTGACAAAGAATGGGTCAACGTTACAGACAATCCTTATATTCCATTCTGCGACTACTTTGACACTGATGAAACGAGCCGCAACGCTCTTAACATTATACAACCCAGACATGCAGCATTTTCATCTATTGCCACAGCCTACCCTCCTACTCCAGACAACTTTTTAACGTTACCACTATCTGGAGGTCGTGCGACCAACTCCCGGCTAAATTCCAACTCGTATCTCATGGAGACTGAATTTGAAAACGGAGACATGAAGGTTCTTTCTGTGGCTTCTGGCAAAAAGGGACCCTGGCCTTCAGATGGCCAAAAACTTCCTCGTGGATCCTCGTTGTCTTTGCGCAAACGGGTTGGCCGAGGAGGCCGTATTATGGTAGACCGAAAGGGTATTGTCCGACGGCCAATCTCATTGGACCGAATTTATGATGGGGACCCAGTCCAAGACCGAGATGAGCTGTCAAAATGGGAAAATCTTCATACGTTTAACGGCAGCAGCACAGGCACCGCGCATGAAACATGTGAACTGCGGTCGCGCGTCGAGCGTTTAGACGACAGGTACAAGTACGACTCAGACGTACACTTTGATAATGCAGATTATCCTGGCAGCGATCCCAGCAGACTAAATGGAATTGCAGGCGAGACACAAAGTATTCGATTTGGGTCCATACTCATGTCCAAGGCATATGATTCTTATTGGGACGCCTATAAACAGCGGCAACAACAGTTGAGCATGATGCAAAAGATGCTACTGCAACACCAGCAAAAACAACAGAGACAGCAGCAACAACCCGGTTCCACTTCTAATACAAAACCCCTTATTTCTCAAACCGATCAAACAACACCGCGGAACCAATACCCACCTGCATATCCTCAACAACAATACCCAACTACTCCTGTAGCGCCCCTTAATGGTGTTCAAAGACCGAATATGCCCGTCATTAATGGGCATGCGCCAGGAAGATCACCTGTGAATCAAACTCAAAGGGCATTGGGCTATGACGCGATGAACAATAAAATGTCCGTGGCTCCTGCTGCCACTGCTGCTGCTTCTCAGTATGGAGCAATAAATAAAAGCAGCCTTCTAGGAATCAACCTATGTTGATAGAATGTTTATAATGAGTTCCCCGGGTTTCACACGTAAATTCAATCTAAAAGTTTTTTTCAGATTTCGCAGGACATGCAGCTTAATGTTCTTTCCCAACGCAATGCACATTTTGTAAACAGTAAAACACAGCTGCGTATTAAATGTCAAGAAAGGCTCTTTGAAACTCTCCAAACGTACAAGTCCTGATACATGTCACATCCACACCTGCCACAGCTGTATATATATATATATATATATATATATATGGCAGATTCTTCTTCCAGTTCCAGTTACTTGTGTCTAGCGCATTTCTTTCATTTCTCACCCTCACTAGGCCGTATTACCCTCGTAGCGCTAGGCAGAAAGATTACTCAAATTTCAAACGAAAGCAAAACCCTCAAAAGAGCGAGAGATAAATTATTTAATAATGCTATTTAAATCCCATTCTACTTCTTCTTCCTCTTCCTCTGCTTCTTCTGCTTCTTCCCTTGCTTCCCATCCAACACTCTCTGACTCCTCGTCCGCTTCGTTGGGCTTGCTTTCCACGTCTTCTTCGCTGAGCACCTCCTATTCAACGCCCTCCAAACGAGATTTCAAATACCGTCCCTCCTCAACGCCTATAGAACACAGCTTGTTGCGACCGGTTCCTAGACGCTACTCTTGTCGAAGCTATTCTCGACCAAGCGAACGATACCCTCACAGGACACGTCGCTCGTCCCCGCTGCAAGTAGCCTCCATAACGCCAAGTGCTACACCCTGTAAGTAGAATATTAGAACATTAGAACATTACAACATCCTGTGAAGTGTTTGGTGAAATCCCTGTCAGCTTCAACCGTGTCTTCATTTGCCGTGTTTCATGTTCCAGGCCCTTCCTCAAATTTAAAACACGGTTACATCGTTCCAGTGTAATGCTAACCTTTCCAGCCCCAAAAAAGAAACCCTCGACCCACAGTCTCAATCACAAATTTCACGAATCTAAGCACGAGAATTGTCTCAAAATTAGTCCCAAATCTAGTCACAGTTCAGGATCACAAAGGTCAAATCTTACTTCAGAACGTTCCAAAGCTTGCCTGGCCTGCATCGATCAAGGTACCCCTGAATCTTCCAAACCACCAAAAAAAGAAATACATACCCGTCCCTTTGCCATTACCTCTTGCACTACAAATCCCTTCACTTCGTCACACAGAGAAATGCTCACGGCTTCTCAATCACCCGCTCAAGTGCCCTCAAGGAGTATGACTCGAGATCCAGAATTAAGCTCAGACCAACAGAGACACCGCCCGCCTATGTTGCAGCTCGACGGTCAGAGCAAAGCTTTAGCTAGCGGCAGCGGCAATTTAACTGGGGTTAATCTGGCTAGTCACAATCGCAACACGACTACAACTACCACTACACTCTCTGCAACCCCTTCTAACGCCCACTTTCCGTCATTGCGTACCCCTAAAGACATTGTTCTACAAGACATTGCTTTTCAGTGCATCTCTCCAAGCTTGCCTTCGTTTGGATCCACTGTGTATGACGCCATGGCGCGCAGCAAATCTATCCAAGAAGAGCAGCGCAAGCTGATTGCCAAAAGAATGCGTGAGGATGATGGTCACAGCGATGAAGAAGACTACAATAGCCACCTTCGTCAAGGCATGTCTGGCACACCCTCGCCACCAACTTCTGACCCTCTCAGTGCAGAGGAAAAGCCAGCAACCTTGCACAAACCTTCGCCGAGACCCGCTTCATCTGGAAATATCTCTCCTGAAAGGTCAAACTTGATTGTTTCTGAAACAACTGATATTATCATTGAGTCTGTACCTACTCCGACAGAGACTCGTCTCAAAACTGGTCAAAATCCTTCTATGAGCCTGACAAACAAACGCAAATCTAGGCCTGAGCGCATTGAGCTTTTCCCATACGCTCAAAAACCTTCAATTCATTCTGCACCTCTCCGACGTGCTCCATACAGTCCTCATTCATACTCGCAAGCATATCGGCAACCTCTCTCTATGGCTTCGCGACGCTTTGGAGGCCTTAAACCAGAGGTAAACAACTCATCTGGCAAGCCCGCTGCTGATTCAGTGCGGATATTGCCGTCTTATAGCTACCAATACCCCACGTATACAAAGGTTGGAGGTAATTTCGCAGCTCCTCCGCTGACTGCAGTTCCTGGTTCACACAAAGGAGGGCGTATGTACGCAGGCTGGTCAAACTACACGAGGCATACTGATGGCGCCACGCCGTCTTTTGCCAGCTTCAAGGCTTCTGTCATCCGCACACCTCCCCAAGAGATTGAAGAAGAGGAGGATGATGGGCGTGATCCAGAAGACGCAGCTTTGTCCGATGACGAAATAGACAATCAGAAACGCAGGCAATCATCACCAGTGAGTAGTAAACCCGCTACGGTTTTGGAAGAAGGAGAAGAAGATAACAATATGAGCGACATGGAAGCACATGCAATCGACGACGAAGATGAGTTTCGGTCCAGACAGCTCAAAAAGCGCCGACTGAACCAAGAAGGATTAGTCAAAGCTTCAAAACTTTTGTCTGAAAATTATCATCATCAGAAGAGCAGCGAAAAACGCACTAGGGGACTCAAGGAGGAGCAGTTGAATAAGCAGCGATATCTGGAGCTATGTTCTGAGCTATGGGATGTCATGCGCTCGTAATGTGTTATTTTGTTAACATTGGTTCTTTGTTTTCGTTAAGTCATTCAAGTAAGGTTCATTTTTTAAGGCAGGCTAATATATTTTTTTTATGGTTTTAGCAGTTATAAGGGTATCTGTAAGAAGATTAGAAGGACATGCAGTGCTTGTAGTATGCTCATCTTCGGTATCCGGATCGTGAATCCTCTTCGTGAAGCAATTATGGATTCTCAATAGGTTTGAGAAGGACTGGAAGCAACATGTTCTCAAGCTCTGGAAAACATTAATCTTTTCGACATTGTGTTTCTCGAACCGAATGAATTGGATAATCCCCAGCTCAGAAGTAGGAAACAAAGATACGAGATTACAGAGCGCTTAATCCAAATTACGCACTATGACTTGCATTACACGGATTTATAAACACTCCACAGGACGCTAGTACTATCTTTTTGCGCATTTTTCCTTGCACTTCTCATCTCCAAGAGCAGCTATTTAATAATGCAATTTAAACAGAATAGATATATTGGAATGCTTCCGTTTTCAAGTAGCTACAGCATATCGTTGAAGCTATCCCCCTCCCCCCCTCATTAATGCTCAAGTTTTTCTACAGCAGTGTATGGTAGAAACAGTTTTATTGTTGTGGTGTAATTTTGGCTCTATATGCGGACCAACGAGCCTACCTGATTGCGATGTATGCAAATTCTCAATAATTCCAGATGGGACAGACCAGTACGAGGAACACAGGTACCCCGTCCGAAGCTTTATGGCTGCAATACATCACACAAATGCCAGACACTAGACTGGAACCGCCGGCGCAAGATAACCAGCCCAGAACAAACAATTGTTAGAATAGTAGCCCAGAAAAATAGGAGAAAAACATACGCCGTACCAGGAACCCTAATTAGGACAGAGTCAAAAACTCTCTCTCTCCAAGAATTATTTCAACATCCAGACTTTGGGATCGTTAAAACTAGCTCGGGCAGCCAAAGAAACAGAAAACAACAAAGTACAATGCCAGCACTAGCTAGCAACATATTTTAGACCTTATATGGTCTCTTATCCATGAATGAATGAATGAATAGATTGATAATAATAATATAATAAATCAATTTAATGTCCTGGCTAAATGATGAGACTACACAAGCTGTAATAACTATTTATACCTAAAGAAGAGGGACAGTTCAGGTTTTTGTCTGATACAGACAAATTCAGCTTACTCGCCGTGTTTGTGTTCGATTGCTTCGATGGTGTCGGAATACTCCCTGAGACTGCAATAAATCCCAACGCTAAGGGAAACCTGGTTGTATGGTACCAGGGGAAAACCTTATGCGAACTACCCTAAAAGGTTTGCCATCATTGAGGTAAAGTGCGGATTGATGTAAAAAACCTGGCTACCGCGATAAGACCCTTTCTGGTATTCAGAAGGGTCCTAAGGTCAAGTCCCTATATAGATTGATAATAATAATAATACATCAGTTTATTGTCCTGGCTAATTATGGAGACCACCCTGTTGGTAGTAACTATTAGACGCGTATAGAAGAAGACATGGTTCTTTGCTTGTCTGATACAGACTTGGTTTCTGGGCGAAGTATTTCGCTTTTGCTTTTGCGTTCGTGTGCGGTGATGGTGTTGGAATCCTCCCTGCTTTGGCAAAGGCTTT